>SJYX01019490.1:230206-274250 GCA_006410675.1 Oreotragus oreotragus
TCTCTTCTTTTCACAGCTATTTGTAAGGCCTCCCCAGACAGCCATTTTGCTTTTTTGCATTTCTTTTCCATGGGGATGGTCTTGATCCCTGTCTCCCATACAATGTCACGAACCTCATTCCATAGTTCATCAGGCACTCTATCTATCAGATCTAGGCCCTTAAATCTATTTCTCACTTCCACTGTATAATCATAAGGGATTTGATTTAGGCCATACCTGAATGGTCTAGCGGTTTTCCCTACTTTCTTCAATTTAAGTCTGAATTTGGAAATAAGGAGTTCACCTGCCACAGCTTCCAATAAATCCTCCTGTACCTCTTCTCCCTCTTCATCAAAGCACTTACCAGTCTGCCTTATGATTTTGCTTCTCAACCTCCATCAAGGACAGGGAACTTATTTATTCTGAGTAACTAACAAAATAACAGCTACAGAGATCAGATGTGCCAGGCGCTGTGCCAAGTGAGGTTACTCATCTTACCCTGTTGCACCCTCACAATGAACAGTGTAGGGTGGGGGCTATCACAGGTCAAGTAACTTGATGCTCAGAGAGGTGAACCGACCCTCTGGATTTAAGTCCAGGAAGCCAGACCTCAGGGCTTACGCTTTGACTTCATCTCCACCTTTATTCCCTTGCAGTGTCTTGCCAAGTCCACGTGCCTAATAGTAAGTAGTATGCGTGGGCCCTTACTAGGTGTAGTGAAGTTAAGTGAATGGAGACAGTGAAGCCCAGAGCAGTCTTCTCAAGGTCATACTGCATGCAAGCCACAATCGCTGGGCAAAAGCACAATGCTGAGTGGCAGCATCTTCTCTTACACATATTAACTAGGAAATGGAGGCCATTTTCAAAGCAAAGTAAACATTTCTGACTGACTCAGGAGCAAAGGATTAGAAGGCAGCTTGTTGAATGTGGGAGCACTTACTCTTAGCTTAGGTGGTGACGTGCTGCACTCACAGCCCTCTTTTGACTAGACATGCAAAGCAGAGAACTTCCCACTTACATACACCCTCTGCTGAGCCTGAGAGGACGTATTCCACGAGGGGAATTCCTTCTCCCCGTCACTGGACAAGACCTGTCCGTTTCCGTAAGGAAAGGGTGTGGTGTGGAGCACCAGCCCTCCTCGTGGGCCTGCCCTGCTCAGCTCCAGACAGACCTGCCTTTGTGAGAAAGGTGGGATGTGGGGAGTAGGGGGAGGAGGTGGGCACTGCTTGGCATCCCACATCCTGGGAGCTCGGCCAGAGGGGAGAGCTGCGGCAGGAAGGCTGGGGAGGCAAAATGGCCGCTTTCCCAGATGGCTGGACACGCAGCAGCCACGAGCCAGCTGGGTGCCTCCTCCATTCCTTTCTGGGATGAGTGAGGTTGGAGCTCGCCCCACAGAACCTTCAGGAAGGTTTGGAGCCCTGGGCTCCGAAGCCTGACAGCATTAGACACTTTGGCCTCTCAGAGCCCGCGGGACACACTGCAGTGTGGGACGTTTAACAGGGGGAGATCACTCCTGCCTTCTCACTGCCTGTCCCTTCCGTGGCCTGGGAGGGACTCTGGGGAGGGTACCCTTGAGGCTCCTCATCTCGCTGTCTTACAGACACCTTTATACACCACGCTCAGCTTCATTTATATCCTGGCGTATATACCATGTCCTTCTCTAAACGTATTAGAGGATGTATAGACAGGCAGGCAGACGAACAGACTGATAAAGAAGTAAACACAGGGACTTGTGTCTAATGTGTCATGTTTTCTCCTAACTCAAATGATGCCTTGTGGCTGCTGCTGCATTTTGTGAAATCTGTTCCATCCCTTTCAGCACATGGCACTCTGTCCAGAAGATTTTTAAGGGAGCAGAAATCAGTTTTGAGAATCCAAGACATTTGGGACACACTCCTTAAGACCACAAGAGTCATTCTGTTATAAACACAGTGAAGACTAGAGATTCCACAGTTCCCCTGAGGGGCAGGCCGACCATGCTTCTCCAGATCCAGCCCCCTGATAAAGATCTTGAAGGGGAGCTAGTGGCTGTTTCATTGACAAAGTCTGAGATTTTTATCTGATGCCATTCCATACCAGAGGCTTGTGTTACCCTGGAATCCCCCAGCCAAGGTGCAGGCAAAAGTCTTGAGTTTCCTGCCCCTGGGTTTGGTGCAAAGAGGCAGGCCAGTTATAAAAGGCAGCACAAAGCAGATTGCAAGGTAGGGGTAGGGTTGGGATGGGGTGTCTTACCTCAAAAGAGAAGGGCTTGCCAAAGAGCTAGCCTGGGGAAAACTCATTAGTTCTATCTTCTGTGCTGAAAAATGATGAGAAAGATTAGGAGGGCTCAAGAAAGGGACTGGCCAAACCTATCTCTCCATGAGGCTCTGTAGCCTCCCCTACAAGGAAAGGCTTGCTTGTGGCACTTGAAGAGGAAGGCTGTGCGATGCCCTCAGGACCATGGAGAGCTGTGAATGGGAGAGACCAAGTGGGGACCTGAAGACCTGGGGAGGCTCTGGGTGCATGAGTTATAAACGTTATAAATGTAAAGCATAAGCATGATCGATTCTGATACGTAAGACTCATTAGGCAGAGGTAAGAAGCTTTGAGAAAAATATGGTATTTACATTTAGGGTAGAGGGTGCCAGCAAGGACAGAGGCAGACAGCTTTGTGAAGTGAGTCAGGGGACTTTAGAGGAGACAGAAAGATGAAGCCACAGAGAAGTCTTGCTGGGGGAGGTCTCGGGTGATTAACTGCTTGACAGCCAGGGTTTGGGATGGTCTTTCCCAAGGAGGGAGCGAGCCAGCCCACTTCCCAAGAAAAACAGTTCCTGAAGTAATGAGTCCAGAGTCCTGAGAGTAGTGCAGGGGAGTGCTGAGAAAGGAGCAGGGCAGAAAGTGGGAGAAGGGTTCCAGGTGAGGCAGTGGGAGGTTGCAACCTCAGCCACCATCACAGGGCAGGAGGATGGATTTGGGTTCTGAGATCCTTCCCATTCAGAGTCTGAGATGAAATTTTGTGTGGGGCTCCCAAGATACTTCAGGAATAGTAACACTTGTAACATAGTGTAACTCTGCTACCTAAGGTAACATTGTTTATTTGTATCATCATCTAACATTTATCCAATGTAGCACTGTGCTAAGCAAGCACTTTATATAACCGTCTCCTCTTATCCTCATCTGACAACCCTATGAATGTAGGTAATATTTCTCCCTTGCAGAGCAGAAGAAACTGAGGTTCAGAGAGGTGGTGTTGCTTAGCTTGGGTCACACGGAGAGTAGTAACCAAGACAAGACTTACCTTCAGCAGGCCTAACTGCAGGGCCCAGGTTCCTGTCCCCCAGGTGCCGTGCCATGCTTAGTTGCTCAGTTGTGTCCAACTCTTGCAACCCCATCAACTGTAACCTGCCAGGCTCCTTGTCCATGGGATTCTCCAGGCAAGAATACTGGACTGGGTTGCCCTTTCCTTCTCCAGCAGAACTTCCCAACCCAGGAATCGAACCCATGTCTCCTGCACTGCAGGCAGATTCTTCACTGACTGAGCTACAAGGGAAGCCTAACTGTCTCCCAGGGAAAAGGCTCAATCAGTCCAGAGAGAAGAAGGGACCCCAAGATGCGGACAGAACCATGAGTTTGGCCCAGGGAGAGTGACACAAAACACCTCCACTGCCACTTACCGGCTGTCTACTTCCAGATCAAATCTGCTGCTGCTAAGTTGTTTCAGTCGTGTCCGACTCTGTGCGACCCCACAGACGGCAGCCCACCAGGCTTCTCCAGGCAAGAACACTGGAGTGGGTCACCATTTCCTTCTCGCATGAAAATGAAAAGGGAAAGCAAAGTCACTCAGTCGTGTCCGACTACTAGGGACCCCATGGACTGCAGCCTACCAGGCTCCTCCATCCATGGAATTTTCCAGGCAAGAGTACCGGAGTGGGGTGCCATTGCCTTCTCCCAGATCAAATCTAAGGCACCATAAATTGTATTTTATGTACCACTAAGAAATCAATGCTGCATATCCTAATATCAGAGATGTTAAAACTGCATCTGAGGCTTGAGAAAAGGTTCTAAGTGCCATGATGCACTAAAAGCCTTGCCTAGGCTGTTTTATCTCAAGCTAACAAAAGCCCTTTATCACCCCCGCTGTTAGGGAGGGGGACACACCACTGAGAGCAGCAGAGCCTGTGCCATGGTCAGTGACACAGCACCATGGAGCCCCGGAGCCCAGAAGGGTGCCCAGCAACCTCCTGTGCCCACAACGCCTGTGCCTAACCAGCAGGCCACACTGCCTCTGAGGCAGATGGGCCATCTTTGTCATTTGTTCCTTCTGGTGGGCAGCCAGCTAAGCAAACCAAAAACACAACAGAGGCACTTTTCAGGAGAAAAGAAAATTTTGCTTCATTGCTCTTCACAGGCTCATCTGTGCCTGGATTCACTCCGAGTCTCAAGCTCCTCTGAACTCTGGGGCTGCATCAGCCTCTGGTTGCCAGCTCAGGTGACCCATTCAGGAAGACCTTTCAGCTCTGCCCTTTCTTCTCTGAGTTCATAAGCCTCCTCAGTCCTGGGTCTTTCTCTGACCCACATCTCCTTTTTCCCAAACTCCAGCTGGTGATCTGTACCAGATTTTGCAGCATCCTTGACCCTGAACTTTATTCTTCCCACATCTTCCTTGCCTCCTCCCATCTTCCCAAGTGTCTTAACTCTTTGGCCTAACCCTGCCTTGTTCGCCTTATTCACATATTAATCACTTCTTAGCCCTGTTTCATACCTCCTTTTCATTTAAGGCTTTCTAGAATCTCTGCATGTCTAAATGAAAACACAGAGAAAAGAGATGTGGAGTGAGATGGTTGTATGTGTGGACAAAACCAACTGGCCAAGGTTCCTTAATTTTTCTTGCCAGGACCTCCATCACCTGCCACGGGCTGTGCAGCTAAAAGCTGGCCTCTTGGTTTCCCAGCCTGTGTCACTGTCTATCTGCTTGCCTGGTGTCCTGAACCCTCGGCTGTCCTTCCCATGATTTTCCAAAGTGAAGGAGGCAGTCGCGCTTTAATGAAATCTCCACCATCTCTTTGAAACACCCTGGTTCCCTCCTCTCCTGGCCACTGAGTCACTCTTTTCCTGCACGTCCTTTCTCGGAGCTTTCCCAACACAGGAGATGAAGGAGGGTACTTGGCACTTTCCACTTTCTGAATACTACTCCCCACTTCAGGGAGAAATTAAAATCACAGGGTGGACACACCTCCTAACTGGCAGAATCACTGTACTGAAAAATGCCCATTTTCTTTCTTTTTTTCTGATTAAGCTTCTTCTCACTCTGCCTTTATCCTTCAGAATCTGTCTTCTTTACTGCACGGCTGTCTCAACTCAGTCTAACTTCCCACAAAGCCCCTTTTAACATAATTTCCACTTTCCATCTATGTAAATTTTTACTGAAGCTTCGTTATTATTTATTTTCAGTGTTTGATCAACGCGTTAACCCTGCTCAGGACAGGTTTCCTTTGCTCGGAGTCCCTCCAGAGTAGAGACCTGTCTACTTTGTACATTTACTCCATCCAAGGGTCATGAGGACACAGTGAATATGTGCTGAGGGAATGAATGACTCGCAGCCAATGCTGGGCTTCTGCCTCCATTCAGGACATGAGCACCATGAAGCATCTGTTCACTTGACACACCTCTGTGGTACCCTATCATGTGCCAGACCTTATGTCAAGCATGGGGGATATGAATAAAACAAGAGTCTCTGATCTCTTTTTTTTTTTTTTTTTAATTTTTAATTGGAAGATAATTGCTTTACAACATTGTGTTGGCTTCTGCCATATGAGAACATGAATCAACCATAAGTATATATTCGTCCCCTCCCTTCTGACCATCCCCTACCCCATCCCACTCCTGCAGGTTGTCAGAGCACTGGGCTGAGCCCCTGTGCTACACAGTAACTCCCCGTTAGCTATCTGTTTTATACATGGTGATGTAGACATTTCCATGCTCCTCTCTCAACCGGCCCCACCCTCTCCTTCCCCTGCTGTGGTCCCTGCTATCCTGAAGCTTCACGTTTTTGTTCTTAATCAATGTTTATTGCTTATCTGGCTGCACTGGGTCTTAATTCTGGTAGGCCGGACCTTCTTCCATCTTCACTGCAGCTTGCAGAATCTCTAGCTGTAGCATGTGGGATCTTTAGACATGGCATGAGGCCTCTTGGTTGTGGTATGTGGGGTTCAGTTCCTCATTCATGGATAGAACCTGGACCCCCTAAATGGAAGCGTGGAGTCTCAGCCACCAGGTCACCAGACAAGTCCCTGAAGCTTCACTTCTATTGGAAAAGGACGGTTTGAAGTCTAGTCACCAAGTACTAGACTCTAATGTGTGCTGGAGAAGGTCTTGAACTCATGCTTGTCCTAGGAGGGCTAAGAAACTGGGAAAGGGAGAGTCAGAGAATGAGATGAGGACTTTTTTTTAACCGCTTTATTGAGATTTGTATACCATACAATCCACCCATCTAAAGCATACAATTCAACAGATTTTATTATATTGACAGAGTAGTGCAACTACTGCCACTATCTAACCTCAGGGAGTTTTCATCATGCCAACACCTCCACACTCACTAGACTATTGCTGCCCCATCCCTCCTCTCCCAGGCCCTGGCAACCACAAATCTACTTCCTGTTTCTATGAACTTGCCAATTCTGGACATTTTATATAAATTAATCAGATGCTATATGGGTGTTTGTGACCAGCGTCTTTCACTATCATATTGTTTTCAAGATTCATCCATGTTGTAGCATTTTATCAGTTCAGTCACTCAGTCGTGTCCGACTTTTTGTGACCCCATGAACCACAGCACGCGAGGCCTCCCGGTTCATCACCAACTCCCAGAGTTCACTCAAACCCATGTCCATTGAGTCGGTGATGCCATCCAACCATCTCATCCTCTGTCGTTCCCTTCTCCTCCTGTCCTCAATCTTTCCCAGCATCAGAGTCTTTTCCAATGAGTCAGCTCTTCCCATCAGGTGGCCAAAGTATTGGAGTTTCAGCTTTACTCTTGCCATCTCCTGCTTGGCCACTTCCAGTTTGCCTTGATTCATGGACCTAACATTCCAGGTTCCTGTGCAATATTGCTCTTTATAACGTCGAGTCTTGCTTCTATCACCAGTCCCATCCACAACTGGGTGCTGTTTCTCCTTTGGCTCCACCCCTTCATTTTTTCAGTACTTCTCTCCTTTTTATTGTCCAGTAATACTCCACTGTATGAATACACCGCATTTTATTTATCCATTCATTCATGATGTGTTGGACATCTGGGCTATTTCCACTTCTTGGCTGTTATTAACAGTGCTTCTCTGAACATTGTATGTTTTTGTACAAACACATGTTTTCACTTATCTTAGGTATGTCCTTAGGAGTGATTTTGTTGGGTCATATGGTAACCCTTGGACAACCATTTGAGGAACTGTCCAACTGTTTTCCAATGTGGTTCACCAATTTTACATTTCCACCCACAATGTATAGGGGTTCCAATTTCCCCATATCCTTGTCAACAACTGTTATTATCTGTCTTTTGCTTACAGCTATCCTAGTAGATGTAAATAGCATCTCACTGTGGTTTTGATCTGCACATCCCTGAAGGTTAATGATCCTGAGTATCTTTCCATACGGAGATGAGAATATCTCAATTATGTTTGTGAGAGAGCAATGACTTGAGTCCCAGAACAATGCACACCTGTCACAGGTGCTCAGTAATATCACTGAATTAACACAACTAAGAATGTAGCAAAGAAATCTGCCTTAAAGGACACTGGCTCCATGAGCCATAGCAGGCCTGGAAGAGGAGTGGCTGGATGAGGGCGTGTATTATGCAAAAGCAAAGCAATGCATTTTGATCCCTCTCACCCCATCCTGCTGCCTCTAAACCATGTTCCATTTGGAGCCTCCCTTCCCAGAGGCTGGGTCAGGAGGCCTGGCATCCAGAGCCAGCGAGGGAAATTGGAACGCAGAAAAACTGCCAAGATTTGTGGAACTGCTTAAGTTCCCTTTTAACACAGGGAGGGCCAGACCTGGCAGACCAATTATAGAGCTTCTGCCACTGTGTAGGGGGCTGCCCACCTGCTGCTGGGGGTCAGCCTTGAGGACAATCTGCCTGCGAGTGTGCAGAGGCTGGAGGTAGCTGTGGCTCTAATGACATCCCAGTGAGCTGAGAAGAACCCTGGGCCTACAACATAGGGAGGCCTGGAGAGTAGAGAGGGTGGGCAGGCCTGAGCCCCTGGCAAGTGGATGCAGTCTGGACTCCAGACTTTCAGCTGTTCCTGGGTGATGCTGAAATGAGGGCCAGAGGCCACTGTATGGTGATCTGTAGCAGGACCAGGGACGGGCCTCCTTGGCTGAGAGGCAGACACCCAGAGAGGTCATGGCCAGCAAGAGCCACTCAGCCAGGGAGTCACCCTGGACCCCAGCTAAACCGAGGGAAACCAGGGCCTCAACTTGAGCCGTGAAGGCCATGTTGGGCAGTTCACGAGCAGGCAGAGGGCTCCACATGGAGACTTTGGGCCCCAAAGGCCTTGAGTGAGGGTCTTGACACTTCCAATAAGAGGCTGAGTGACATCCGCTCCCGTTACAGCTAGATGAGGCTTTGGAGAGGGGCAGGTAGAGTGGCCCAAAGACGGGGGGCTCTCAGGGTTGGGGCATCATCCAAGAGGGTTGGTCAGATTCCTGTTCTGGCTGAGACTGATGTTGCTGCTTTTCAGCCACCTAACACGTGAGGTCTCAGGAAGAAGCCCAGATGACAGACGAATGAAGAGACGCTCCAGTCACATTGTGTGATGAAACTGGTGACATGCCACCTGGGGCCTTGGAGGGCTGAGTCACCCAGCAGTGAGCCAGGCTGCACAGGCAGTGGGCACAGGACATGGTCGGAATCCAACCTCAGCCTGAGTGTGGCTGTGTCTGCAGTTGTTTCTGAGGGTCCACTGTAGGGTCTAGGAATGTCTGGGCAACTCTCCTCTACAACCAGAAAATCAGCTCAAAATGCACGTCCTTTGTCATGTTTGGCTCAGATCCTTCAGAAGCTTTTGGAGATATGAGGATGGGCCAGGTTGAGAAAACATCACCTCTGGAACAGTGGCTCCTCTGAGTTTTTGAGCCCCTCCTTTATTATAGGTGCTGTGCTAACACATGTCATCGAATCCTCCCAGCGACACTGTGAAAGTAAGGACTACTGGTGGTTGTGTTTTATAAAGAAATTGGGGGTTTGGTGAGGTCCCCTAGGATCTCATGTAAGTGTTGGCATCAGTATTTGAAGCACGGTGATTTAGCTGCAGAGGCTGAAGACTGGACTACTGGATACATGGTCTCTCACTTTTCTATCTAAAAATTCCCCTTAAGAGTTGAGGCAAGAGCTGTTTACTGAAGAAAAAATGTTAAAGTTATTGTTTCATATTTGTAAAAAAAAAAAAAATTGCCCAAAAAAGTGACCAAAGTGGACTAGTGAACAAATTGGTAGAGAACCTGAGTGAGCACTCTTTAACAGCGAATCTTCCCCCAGCATAAACCACCTCCAGCAAACCCAAGACCTCAGCTTTGTTGGTTATGTAACTGTACCCAAGACACTAACCCCAGCTCAGCTCAAAGCATGTGCTTTCCCACCCACCTGCCCATGCACCCACCCATCCACCTGCCCATCCATCCATTCACCTACCCAACCATCGATCTATCTACTTTTCCTCTCACCTCAGCATTTCATCCCACTTTTTCATCTCAGCCTAGTACGTATAAAGCACCAGAGGCCCAAATGAACAACAAACTCCCTCCTTTGAGAGGGTCACAGTCGGGGCAGAAGCACCCCCACAGTACAGTGCCTACAGGTAGAGATGGTGGTTCAGTGTGCACGA
Source organism: Oreotragus oreotragus (assembly GCA_006410675.1). Classification (NCBI taxonomy): domain Eukaryota; kingdom Metazoa; phylum Chordata; class Mammalia; order Artiodactyla; family Bovidae; genus Oreotragus; species Oreotragus oreotragus. The sequence continues at coordinate 240,040 of SJYX01019490.1, forward strand.
AGTAGAGAACAGGCTTTTTTAAAAGGGAGTGAAGATAGGCGGGCATGAGAAGGAGGGGTTTTGCTGGTGAGCTACCCCCCAATCTCTGCACCTTCTCCTCCTTCAGGTCTCAGCTTAAACGTCATCTCCTCAGGGAGTCTTGCCTGACTAGTCTAAAGTCGGATTTACTCTTTATTCTCTGCCTTTGTTTCCTGATATTGAATTTTTTCTTTCTCTGTCGTTTAAGTCACGTGTGTGTGTGTGAGTGTGTGTGTGTGTGTGTGCATGTGCGTGTGTGCAGTGTTCTCTGTAAAGTTCCAGGTAAAATGTGGTCCCATAAAGACAGGGAAAAGGACTTACTTTTTTCACCAAAGTACCTCCAAGGCCTGACATACCATCGGTCCTCAGTTTGTTACCTGAAAAAATAAAGGCTAGAACTAGATCATAAAGAGCCTTGAATGCCAAACTAAGAAGTTTGGACTTTGGCCTGCGGGCAGTGAAGAATATGGAAGGGTATTTGAGCAAGGATGCTATGCAGGAGGCACAGGAGACCTGGGTTTGATCCCTGGATGGGGAAGACCCCCTGGAAGACGGCATGACAACCCACTCCAGTAGTCTTGCCTGGAGAATCCCCACGGACAGAGGAGCCCAGTGCGCCACAGTCCATGGGGCTGCAAAGAGTCAGATATGACTGAAGCGACTTAGCATGCGCGCATGCATGCATGAGGCGTGATCAGATTTGTCGTTTGGAAGGACAAGGCTGGAGGTGTTGTGGGTGAGTTAAGAGGAATAAACTACAGAGAAAAATTAGAAGCAATCGCCTCAGACTGGGGTCAAGATTTCACCATCCTGGCCCAAGACACTGATGGTAGGGAAGGAGAGGAATGAAGATGTAAGGCATACTTAGGTCAGATCATTAGGAAATGCCTGTGGGAAGCGAGGGAAAGGGAATATGACCAAGGTTTATAGTTTGGGTTACTCTGTAACCACCGTACTGTCATTCATTGAGGCAAAGGCAATTTGGGATTTTGGAGACATGGGCGGAAGCTGACGCAGACAAGGGCATGTTGGGAGAGGAGGAGAGCAGGTACATGGTTGAGAGAAGACACGTGGGGCAGACCCCTGAGGGGTCTGAACATCCAAGGAGGGGCCAAAGGACAAAGCCATGAAAAGTTGCTAAAAAAAAAAAACAACAACAAAAGAAAGGAAGGAAGGCCTGAAAGCCAGAGCAGTGGTTGAAGCCAGACAGAGCAGAACGGTTTCAAGTGGGACTGGAAGGGGCAGGGGAGGCCCTGGGCCAGGCTGCCCCAGTCTGACGGCAGGTGCGCGGGTCAGGTCTTCTGATGGTTAAAGAGAGGACAGTGCCAGGCCCAGGCGTAACCTCCCAACTGGTACACGCTGAATCGATTGAGAGCAACTACACCCAAAGCGCAGCTCCAGCAAAGTGCACAGCCTCAGGCCACCTCTGGCTCACGGGCCCCCAGTTTGCAGTCCTGGTTCTGGAGAACATCACGGGCGAGCTTTTCCAGAGGCAGTTCTGGTGGAAGGAGGACTCCAGAGGGCTGAGGGTGACTGAGAGGGGCTGGAGGCAGTGACACTGGTGGGGGGAAGCTTGGCCTTGGGGAAAGCTGAGTGAGGTGGGAGCAAGAGGGCCCCCGGGAGGGTGGGAACGAATCTTTCGGTGAAAGACATGGAGCAGGTTTGGGCTGAAGCGACAGGCTGAGAGCACAGCATTCCTGCTCTTTCCAGAGGGCTGTCTGTACAAGTGTTATTGTTTTTCCTTTAAATTAGAAGAATGTGCCCAATATACTTTCACCAACTCCATTCCACAATCCCAGGTAATCATTTTCCCAGGTTTCTCTCTATGTATCTATACACACACATATAATTTTGAAAACCAGTTATGGGATAATTCCACACATACTGTTCTAGGGCTTTCTTTTCCCCATATGTCGCTTTCTTTTGATGGCTGCCTGGTATTTGCTTGACTACGTAATTTATTTTATCATGCTGTTATTGATGCAGCATGGTTTCCCAGTTCTTGTTAAGGGAAACAGTGCCTCTGTGAACTTTATACGTTGATGTCTGGGTCCTGGGGTGAATTCCTCCATAAGACAAATTCTTAACATTGGACTTACCAGAGTCTGCACACAGTGTGATGCCTCCTTGAAGGACTTGTTGGATTTGTCTGCTTTCTCCTCAGGACCTGGGGATGAAAAAGGCAGGGAAGAAGGTATATTTCCAAGGAAGCTTATACAACTAAAAACAAGACTTTGATGTATCCCAGTCTTATGACTGTACAGATTTCTTTTTAATCAAGATGCTGTGGGCAGTGTGGCACTTATGCGTGCTGCTGCTGAAAAAAAAAAAAAAAATCCCCCTCCTTAGATCTGAGTCAAGCCTTGGGATTCCTTGTAAGTTGGCTGTCAGGAATACATTTCTAATTTTGAATGAGTGGGAACTAGATCTAGAAACCCAAGGAAAACAGCAAGCAGCTGTATGTGCCATTAACCAATGCATTTGGGCAAAGTCTATCCAAAACTGTGGGTTTCTGTCCCATTTTCGAAAGTTCTCAGAACTTTAGATCAGCCTCATATTTATTCTATTCCTTTAACAAATACTGCTGAGCACCTGCTCTGTGCCAGAGGTATTCACATGGGGATAAGAGGCTAGTGTTACTTTAATCCCTCACAGGTGATGACCAGGTGGTATTGCTATTGCAAGATAGTTGAAAAACTATGCACATCATAGTGGGTTACTGGAGCCTCAATCATGTTCTTTCAAATTACCTGCTAATCTATGATGTGCTGCTACTATTAAATTTAACTAGGTTAATCCTCTCAACTCAGAAATGGCTTCTAACTTCTTAAAGGGTGCTGTTCAATCCTCCAGAGAAATGCTCATAATCTGTTTTGATAGGAAGGAGGAGGCATGATGAATGAAAACAACTTTTCCAAAAAAACTGCCTGTTTCCTTTGGAGCCGGGGTGGGTAGAGCCGAGGCCAGGTCCTGTCTGGATGCGAGAGCCCGCAGTCACCTGGCACTTTCTTCACAAACCCTGCTGGGTCAGCACCAGCCTCTAAGGGGCAGCTTGCCCCTGGCCCTGCTCACCCTCTGGGCAAAAGGGAAGTCCCTTTTCCCTCTCTGCATCTCTTATTCTCATTCAAGTAATCCCTAGGGACCATCTGCCAGCCTAAGGGGCATCAGGTCGTGGAAAGAATCAGCTCCAAAGATAGGAATGCTTCCTTGCAACCAGATCACAACATTTATGGAGTCAGACAGCAATAACCGCACTGGGAAGCGAGCCAGGCAAGGTTATCCAGGAGAGATAAGGAAATGACGCAAGGCTGAGGGCTTGAGGAGCCAAATCCCAGCACAACTTTCATGAGATTCCACTTGTTATTTATGCTCTGACTTTTACTAAACTTCAGATGAACCTCGGACAGGCAGACACCATTTTGTCTTCATTTCTCTTGGATTTATAGCCGTAATGTGATGCTTCTTAAGGAAAGTCATAGATCCTCCTAGTTTGCTCTCCAAATTATAAGTGAACCTGGCTTTTTAAAAACACTAACCTTCTCTCAAACATCACTCCAGACTTCCACAGCGGGTGATTCTGAGAGAGTACTTGTCGGCCTGCTCCATCCAAAGCTCTGAACTTTCAGATGCTCTTTCCCAAGTTATATTGTTCAATTAAATCCCAGTCATTCAATTCAATTCACCAAGTAGTTACTGAGCTGAGTTCTGTGTTAGAAAAAAGACCTGGATACTGCCCTTAGGAAACTCATAGACCAACGGATGAGACAGATGAATCAACAAATCATTTCAGTTCAGCCTGGTAAGTGCAGTGATAGAATTACATACAAGGCAGCACTTTCAAGCTTCTGCTCTCATGGAGTCACAGTCTGGAGGGAGAGCCAGACATTGACTGGTAAATTGCACAAATAAAAATAGAGTTTAAACTTTGACCAGGACCATGGAGGAGAGGCAGGCAGCACCATGCGAGCTTTAAGGGGACATATGGTCAGGGAAGGTTGAGTAGGGCATCCTTGAGTAAGGCACAGTTGAGATGTGAAAGATGGTTCAGGGTGAATTAGCTGTGGAGTGGAGGGAACGGGGGTCCTGGCAGAGGGAAAGCGTGTGCAAAGGGCCTGTGGCAGGAGGTCACACTGTGTATCCAAGGGATGAAACCAAAGCTGGTGTGGTTAGATCAAAGGGTCGGAGGTGGGTGGTAGTGTGGCTGGGCCAGAGACGTCAGCAGGGCTGGATCCCATACACCTCCTGGTCAGTCAGGACTGTTACTTCTGGGTGCTTATTTCCTCACCTCTGTAAAGGGGGTCCAAACAGCACCTAATCTCACAGGAATAAGGGAATCCCTTTCAGCACTTAGAGGAGTGTCTGTGAGGATCGGCTGCTATTATAATGCTGTAATTATCATCCGTATCATCTCACCAGGATGAGCCTACAGATAAGGATCCTGCTGGCCCAGGTCAGATATTTCTTAACACTTGGCTACATGGGCACAGTTCCATAGACGGCTCAGAGGCCACAGAAATCAGCATAAGCTCTTGTAAGCATAAGTGCAGGCTTTCTGGAGACACTCTGAATGAATGACCGGCTGGACTGCTGACCACAGGGCTCCAAAACAACCACCAGGAGTTTATCCCCAAACACCCAGAAAAAAACTGAGACAGAGGAAGGAGGACAGTGCCTCCTGCGAGAAGGCTGTCTATAAACGGAAAATTACACTGAAAGAAAACAAATCTTATTTGATGTGAACCCATTTTGGACTCTGTCTGGAAATCCACGGCAGAAGGAAGTGGAGGGGACAGGGAGTGAGCAGGTGTGCCCAGGCTGAGGCGCCCTGCAGGAACCAGCATGTACTGTGGCCAGGATGATGATGAGGGGCTGCTGCTGGCTGCCAAGGTGCCCGCCCCAGAGGCCAGGCCCCAGGCTCTCAGGCTGCTCCTGTGCTCTGATATGTGCCTGGTCTGCCGACACTGGTCCCTGGGCTCAGATGGGGAGACGTGCTGTGGGATGGGCAATATGGAAGGAGCTTCTGGGGAGTAGGGGGAGCAAGGCTAGGCTCCTGGGCACCTGTTTCCTAAATGGGCTGTCTTAGCATGGAATGGGATAGCCTATCTGGTAAGTGCTCAGCTTACAAGTCAATTGGCACTCTCTTCAGAGCAGCCTGGAGCCTCCAGTCCCCACAGCTTTTCATTTCAGTTCTGTAACCCCTTGGCAGCATGGCACTAGGGAATTTCCAAACATCTCAGTGCTCTGTATGTCTCATGAGAAAAGAACTGCAGCCTGACCATTTAAATGGCTCTGCTCCAAAAATATTTACAATAATAAGAGGTAACATGAGCATGTTTTCACTCCACGCCAAATACTTAAGAACTTTTCAGGGAGGTTACAGCACTACCAATACTAACATCTGAAATCAGAATGTCTGGGTTCAAGTAACAGACCAATCCTTTCCTGGATCTGTGGCCTTGAGCAATGACTTAACCTCCCTGGGCTTCAGTTTCTTCATCTGAATGAAGGAAGGTTCATAATACCTACATTCCAGGGTTCAGGAAGGATTAGATGAGGTGGTATGAAGAGCCTGGAACTAAATACTTAAACCTTCATGCTTATCATCATTATGAACATATTACCCCTTATTACATGATGCTTTTGAACTGTGGTGTTGGAGAACTCTTGAGAATCCCTTGGACTGTAAGGAGATCAAACCAGTCAATCCTAAAGAAAATCAGTTCTGAATATTCATTGGAAGGACTGATGCTGAAGCTGAAGCTTCAATACTTTGGCCACCTGATGCATTCATTTCAAAAGACCCTGATGCTGGGAAAGATTGAAGGTGGAAAGAGAAGGGGACAACAGAGGATGAGATGTTTGAATGGCATCACCAACTCGATGGATNATCAGTTCTGAATATTCATTGGAAGGACTGATGCTGAAGCTGAAGCTTCAATACTTTGGCCACCTGATGCATTCATTTCAAAAGACCCTGATGCTGGGAAAGATTGAAGGTGGAAAGAGAAGGGGACAACAGAGGATGAGATGTTTGAATGGCATCACCAACTCGATGGATGTGAGTCTCAGTGAACTCCAGGAGTTGGTGATGGACAGGGAGGCTTGGCGTGCTGCAGTCCATGGGGTTGCAAATAGTCAGACACAAATGAGCGACTGAACTGAACTGATAAAATATATATACTGATTATAAAGGGGGTTGGACAATCACAGTTGTAAGCATCCTCCTTGCCACCACTGTCATCATTTAATAGCCATGTAAGAAGTCTCAAGTTCTGAGTACGTTATTCACCCAAGTCATTTGATCTTCAACTTTGAGGTAGGTTGTATTACTATGACCATTTTATAGATGGAGTAACTGAAGCTCACAGACTGTTTTAACTGCCATACTCACCTTTCCTGATCTTTTGAACCTTTCACACACATCATCCTGATAAATCCCTGTGGATTCCCTCTCCCTCCTACTTCAAATGTCAAACCCAAGCCCAGTGCCTGGCACAGGGGAGCTGTTGATCAATGTCATTCTCCATCTCTCCCCAAGCACACCCTTTCTCCACCATCTATCTGCCCCTGCCCTTGGAGAAGAGAGGACAAAAATGTCAAGAAAAAGGAAAACAGGAGGAACTTCAACTTTCTAATGTTTTCTTTTATATATAAAACATCTAAGGTAAATTTGAGAAAATGTTAATATTTGTTAAATCTGGGCAGAGCATACATAGGTGTTTTTTTTTTTAACTATTATTTTGTTTTTCTTAAATAAAAAAGAAATCCACCCTGACTCTCTAGTCACCCAGTCTCCTTCCTTGAAGGTGGCCTGCTGTTTATTTCACGCCCATCTAGGTCAGTCTATGTATTAACAAGCATACGAGTCTAATGTGATTCCCTCCTACCTGCTTCAGGACCCAGTCTCATCAATTAAATTCTCTTCTGCTCTCTAATCTACTCAGTCCCCTTCTCTGGAGGTTTCTTCTTGACAGCATTCCCAGGTCTCTCATTTGAGAAAAGTTTCTCTCTGTTCCTCCTGCTTCAAGCCACAATTCTCCTCTTGGTGAGACCATAGTCCTTCCTGGGCAGGTGGTGTGGACTCGCTGCTTCCAACTGCTCACCACTGACTCAAGCCTCTGCTCCCCGCGCTTGGTTTCTCTTATCACCCACCTCTGGGGACAGAACTCCATGCCTATTTCTTAGTTTCTATGTTCCTTGATGTTTCTGCAGAATCTGATGCTTGGGTCACTCCATTCCTGACCTTGCCTCCTGCCCTCACCTGAGCCATCATTCTCCATTAGTCTCTTTCCCCACTTTCTCATCTCAGCTCCTCTTCTCTTATACCTTAACTGGGCCTGCCTCTGTGGTCCACCAACTCTGTCCTCTTCTCTCCACTCATGACCTCACTACAGCCTGCACTCTGACCCTTAATGAGCATTTTGGTGAAGATGTTAATTTCCTTTTGGGTTCTCTTTCCATGACTTCAGAACCACATTTCCAGCTGTCTGGGAGCCGTGCCAATTTCACTGTCCTGCAAACAAAGCAAACTCAACCTGCCAAATTCAAGGTTCTTACTCTTCAGGAATTCTGTATTTCTGCTAGGTTGGTGCTTCTCAAATTTAATATACATACAAGTCAGCTGGGACATCTTCTTACAGTGCAGATTCTGGTTCTCTAAGGTGGGGGTAGAGCCTGAATATCTGCACTTTTAACAAGTATCTGGTGGATACCAGTCCAAGGACTCCATTTTGAGTAAAAGATGCTACAGAGATTTCTATTCTCTACATCAAGGATTCTTAACTATCTAAAAATCAGGACCACCTGGGAATTGTACTAGATATAACATGGCTAAAAATATGCATATAGTAAAAAAAAAGAAAGAAAGAAAGAAAGCACCTCAAACAATTTAACTTCTCTTTAACTCCTAACCCAGACTAATCAGAATCTTTCTGGGCATGTGGTCTAGGCATCTGCATTCTGTGAGTGACTACTGCGTACCTACTTGGGCTGGATTGTGCTAAGGACTAAAGAGGTGGTGGTAAATAAGACAAAGTCTTACAGAGCTTGCAAGTTAGTAGAAGTGATGGTGATAAGAGAAAATACTGAAGAGCATTTCAGATAACTGCTGTAAAGGAAGAATGGAGTTCTGAGATAGAGAAGAATTGAGAAGGGGCTACTTTAGTTAGGATAGTGAGGATGACCTGCAGAGGTACCATTCAGGCTGAGATATAAGCCACGAGGAGGTGGACAAGCAGAGGTCTAAGCAAAGAGGAGCATTCCAGACAGAGGGACCAGTAAACACAAAGATACTGGAGCAAGTCCATGCTTGGAGAGTTCAAGGAAGAGAAGAGAAGCCTGATCGTGTGGCTGCAGCAGGACAAGCAAGGGAGGAGAGGAGAGGAGAGAGGGAGAGCCTGGGTCTAATCATAAGCGTATAGGACACAGTCTTCCCACAGATAGATACAACAATAGAAAGCTGCTAGGAGGTTTTCAGCAACCAAGGGCATATGATCTGACTTGAGCTACCTGCTGTATGAGGGTAAGAAATGAAACAAGGAAGTGGGTAGGAAATGATGATGTCTTGGGACATAGGGGTAATACTGGAGAAGATAGAAGAGGTCAGACTGAGGATACATTTTGGATACAGAGCTTGCTGATGAACTGAAGGGGGCTGGGTGAAGAAGAGAGAAACAATGACTAGGAACATTTACGAAGATTTGAAATACTTGAGAAAGCTGGGGGGTTGGGTGAGGGGAACCAATTGTTCTGTTGAGGTAATCTTGCTGCTGCTGCTGCTAAGTCACTTCAGTCGTGTCCAACTCTGTGTGGGGTTTTTGGTCTTATTTATTTATTCCCTGGTACTGAGCAGACTGTGGAATCTTAGTTTCCCAACCAGGGACTGAACCAAGGCCACGGCAGTGAACGTGCTGAGTTCTAACCAATGGACTGCCAGGGGATTCCTGAGGTCAGCTTTTTTACGATAAATACTAGGCATCCAAGTACAGATCTGGCTATAACTCATTATATATGGGCCATCCTTAATTCAAAGTGTACTGTTTCTCAAGACTCATAGACACAGAAAATCTTACAGGTACTAAAGGGGAAATGCTGGGGTGGATAAATTAGGAGCTTGATATTAATGGATACATACCACTATACTGAAAATAGATAAAACAACAAGATCCTACTGAATAGCTCAGGGAACTACATATAATATCCCATGATAACCTGTAGTGGGAAAGAATCTGAAAAAGATACATATATCTTCCCCAGTATCTCCATCAGTTGTGGGATTTGTGTCTCCTTGTAACACTGCCATGGTATTCACAATGTTCCTAGAACATAAAAAGCTATTCATTCAATGTGTTGAATAAATAATCATCAGGACACATCCTGGGATGACAGCCTGTGGTTAACCTAGTCATTGGAGATCAAAAGTGGAAAGTTTTCTTAACCATGGAGGAACTGATGTTTGTGGATTCCTCAGACCATTGGTAAAGAACTACCTAATACAATGTTAAGAGTCTCTCAGCTCGTGTATATCACTGCTTATCTCTCAACAGTAATGCATGTAACCTGCTTAGGCCAAAAGTGTGCCCCTTAAAAAAAAAAAAGGGGAATCTAATTTAGAACTTACTAAAGAAGGCTATTAATAGAAAAGCTGGTATATGATCTTTCCTGAGAAAAATACTGCCTTTGTGATCATCACCACTGCTGTGCCATGCCCAGCTTTGATAAGACTGGACTTTGGTCCACTGTACATTCTGTGGGTACATGTTCAGCAGGCTGGGGCACTGGAATGGGCACTGCACTCTGACCATTTTATGACCTTAGGCCCAATCTACCCATGAGGTGTAACTAAAACCAGACTGATTTACTTCAGTGTCTTTTGCTTCACCAAGTGCCAGGTCGTGGATTCTGAAGTAGAGAAGAGACCATGATGGGCTGGACATTGGATCTGGGGACGCAAGCTGACAGACACCGAGAAAGTGAGAGAAAGATGAGCTAGAAATGGAGAGGAGTGAGCATGTCGGGATGCTGGGTGGTAGCATCAACTCAGAAGGGTGTGATAGGTAAAGGAGGACTGCTGGAAGGAGGAAGGGTATGAAGGCTGAGAGAGATTAAAAGGAGATAAAAATATAAAGGTTGGAGAAGTATGGAGCTGCTGAAGAAAGGTGGTAAAAGCACAACCTCAGTCATCATCTACTGAGTGTTGCTTGCAAGCCAGGCACTGTGGTAAGGATTTTACATAAATTCTCTGACTTAACTTTTCTCAAGATCTTGTAGTTGGTACTATTATTCAACCCATTTTACAGCTGAAGGACATTAAAAGCAGAGAGGTTAAGTAATTTACTTGGGGTCACAGAGTTAGCAACTAGAAAAGCTAGGATTCGGGCTTAGCTCTGTTACACGTCAAAGCCTCAACTCATAACTGCTGCTTGCTATCACCTTCTGATATTGATTCAGGGGCATTTCTTCTCCCCAGGCCTGATGCAGGCTGAGAAACACAACATCTTCCAACATCCCAAAGAGTGAGGTGCTGGGTGATGTGCTAATTTGGAGGTGTAGTTCAAAAGCCTTGCTATGACTGAGCTGTCTGTCAGGACCGTGAGCCCTCAGGGCAGAGATGCTCTCATCCATCATCAGGGAACATTCACTCCATTGTGTTAGGCCCCACCTCAATGTTTTTTTATTGTCTGCTCTCTGCCATGAGTAATGCCACTTTCCATTTTAAGCTGGGAGCTTCCGGAGATGACCGTGATGTAAGCCAGGGTTGCAAGCTAAGTGCTGCCTGGGGGATTACTCACCCACTCTAAGATGCGGCCAACATCTCACCCGCCCACTCAGGATGCTGCTGGAATAGCCTCTTCCCTGCCAAAGCCTAAAGGAAATCTGGTTTCTCCTGGAATCAGGCTAGGAATGGTGCCAGGTTATCAGAAAGTTGGCAAGTAACTGATTCTCCAAGTGGAACTACTGTGGTTGTTCTGGCCCCTCCCAGGTGGTTGCTTGTTTATTCATTTGACATTTGCAGAGGGCCTACTACGTGCCAAGCACTCTCCTCCATGATAGAACATCGCTACGGTGATCTAGATGGCTTTAGTTCTTATCTTCAGGGAGCTAAGTCTAGGGGAGAAGAAGGTAATTCCAATAAAATGTCACAACCAGGAGAATGAAAGAAACAGTATGCCATAGGAAGCTCAGAGAGTTTGGGTAACCAACAGCTGAAGGATTTATGTCAAAGTAGGACAAGCAGGAGCTGGCTAAGCTCCTTAATCGTAAGCAACCAATGACTTTGACAATAAACATAAGGAGAATATGGGGAACCCACAGCTGCACAGAATCAATGGGAAGGTTTGGTACCCCCCAAATCACACCACACTGCAAGAAGGGTCCAGCCAGATCAAGACCTGTGTGTTCATGTTGGGGCTTCAGATGCTGGGCGGTCAAAAAGGATGACGAATGTCCAGGACAACAGGTACAAGTGGGGAAGGTGGGAGGAGAAGGCTGTCTCGGAATGGCCTAAGACACTGAGTCACAAAAGCCAAAAGGAACAGCTTAAAGGGAGCAGTGACTTAACTGAGGGAGCAGGCGCTGGGGCCACAGCCAGGCTCTCACGGCTTCCTCAGTGAGTTAAGTTTGCTGCTCAGAGACTTCGAGGCTCTGTGGGGAAATAAGCCTATTGCCAGCAGGTAAGCAGGAACTATACTGGATTAAAAAAAAAACTTTTTGGTGTTCCTGGGGCCATTCTGGAAAGTCACAGTTCTGAGTACATGCTTGACACAGATTATAGAGACCAGCTAAATCAGAAAAATATTCTCTGTGAAATAGAAAAGATGACTGGGACGAGCCAATGGGATCATGACAAAAACTGGCCTTTATTGCTTGTGCTATCACGCACTTACATGCATTGCTTCATCTAATCCTCATTAGAAGCCTATTTAGAAACCAGCAGACAGAGGCACAAAGATTATAAATGGCTTGGCTGAGGTCCCATGGTTAGCAAATTGTGGAGTTGTGATGCAAATGTAGATTTACTTCACTATAACCGAGAGTGTGTTGACAGAAAACAAAGTGAGCGACGATGAAGAAAAACTGTCATCACAGAAGAAAACACTTTGTTTTCTACGCTAAGAGGTTGGAAGCTTCATTCCTTAGCTATTGTTTCTCTCGTGGGTACCATTTTGAATCTTCAGGTCAGTTATTGCTCCCTACTGAGAAATTTTCAAATTTTATCTGAGGGGAAAAAGACTCATTTCCTAGAGGAACACTTTAGTGAGGTGCCTGTAGCAGTAACTCAGGATATTAACCTCTAGGTTGCAGCAAGAGGTATATATAACAATTTGATGGGATTTTTAGAATAAAAAATGTCTTTATACAAATAATACATGTTACTTACAAAGAAACTAGGGAACTATGGGAAAATATAAATAAGAAAACAAAAATCATTTGTAACCTTGACACCTAATAACAGCTATTGTCATACTCTGGGGTCTGTGCGTGTATATGATCTATAGGCTCTCTTTAAACTGCATACATATATCTATGTATAGGTATTATGTTTTTAAATCATAGTTCTTAATATCTTAAATAATTATTATTGCCTTGATTTCACCTTTTTCCTTGAGGAAGAATTGTATCACAGTATTCAAATTGGTAAATCTACTAAATGAATATCAGTGAACAGAGCAGAACATGATCTGGAATGCAAGGTCCTTTGTTCAAAGGACAGAAGACATGGGGGCCTCCTGGGGTACACTGGATCTAATGTATGTGCCTGGTTCTTTTAGGAGGACTTGGGTTTTCATTATTAATATTCCTAGTTGGTGAGCATTACTTGAAAAATGTTTAACATAATGATTAAGCTAATCAGATAACGATTTATTAATTAGGAGAGACTTATTGCACACTCTACCTACCATACAGATGACGTTGATCACACTATATATACAAAAAGTAGAAGAGGAGCTTTTAGGACTGAGCCCCAAGAGGAATCCTGCTTCTGACTCCACTTCCCCTTTTCTGGCCTAGGGAACCCCATCCCTTCCCATGTCCCAGTCACAGGCAATTCAAACTCCCACAGTCCAGCATACACAGTAATGCGGCCTTCTCAGGCAGGAATGCAGCTTGGCCTTCACAGCCCCCTTGGAGCGTCATCTCTTGGAGCCCACGTGGTTCAAGCCAGCACAAAGCCAGGTCTATGTGGTTGCTGTTGTTGTCAACTCTTGGCACACCCACTGCCACCCATCTCCTGCCCTTTTCCCAGCTCATCAAGACAAAGTCCTACCAGTGGAGGAGCCCCGTGTGCTCACTCTGTGCAGCTCAGACATGTTTTGTGTTGGGAGTCACTGGCTGGTCAAGGGCTTGCATGCTGCAGCTGGATTTGCTGATGTAATCAAAGCTGCCTTCATGTGAGTTTTCTGACCCTTCAAAGACCCCACAAAACTATCCCCTCAGGCCTCCATTAGCACTTTGCTCCCCGTCCAAGGGGACAAGGAAAATGGACTTGGTTTTAGTTAATAGGTAACTAGCACCCGGTCCCTCTCCTTTCTTTGCATTTCCATGTAACCCTTTGCTTATTGAGCCACCACTCCTCATCCTGAACTGAGGTGACGGCACTGCCAAGGACATCCACACTGATGGCCGGCAGGCCAAAGGTCAGCTGGCTCCTCTGACAACAGCAGACAGTCTACCTCACTCCTCCTGGGACAGAGGTCTTTTCTGTTCTTGCTTTTTTTGCTTTATTTTCTTGTGCTTCATTAGATTTTATTTTTAGTTACAAAAGTAAACAGGAGCGGACTTATGGACTCTGAGGGAGAAGGAGAGGGAGAGGGAGGGATGATTTGGGAGAACAGCATTGAAATATGTATACTATCATGTAAGAAATGAATTGCCAGTCTATGTTCAATGCAGGATGCAGGATGCTTGGGGCTGGTGTATGGGGATGATCTGGAGGGAAGATGTGGGGTGGGAGGTGGGAGGGGGGTTCATGTTTGGGAGTTTGTGTAAAAAAATAAATAAATACAATAAAACAAACAAAAAAAAAAAGTAAACAGGTAAACAGTACTTAAGTATCCACTTTAAAAGGTAATCATTTTCAGGCCCACCTTCTACTTTTAAGCTCCATTATTCCATTTGCAAACAAAAAACTAAATGATAATTTATATTAAAACAGCTCATAACTCTAGGAGCTACTTCACTGCTCAAAATCTGATTTTTCCTCTATGAAAATGAGAATAACAATGTTTATGCCACCTGAGCTCCTACACGGAATCATGAGAGGACATCTATGAAATATTGGGTTGGCCCAAAGGTTCATTCGGGTTTTTCTATAGCAGCTTATATAAAAACCCAAAGGAAATTTTTGGCGAACTCAATACTTAAAATGTGCTATGTGGTGTGCTAAGTCACTTCAGTCGTGTCCGACTCTTTACAACCCAATGGACTGTAGCCCACCAGGCTCCTCTGACCAGGGGATCTCCAGGCAAGAATGCTGGAGGGGGTTGCCATTTCCTTCCTCAGGGGATCTTCCTGACCCAGGGACTGAATCTGAGTCCCCTGCGGTGGCAGGTCTGTTCTTTACCACTGAGTCACCTGGAAAGCCTCAGTAGTGATACTTTCTATTTGATCTGAATTCCAGATTGAACACTGGTTCAACTTCAAAAATACCAATTATAACAAAGCTGCACAAAGCTGCCTATATCTAGATTACTCAGGACAATACATTCTGTACGAACACAAGAAGACATGAAACCCCAAACTCCAAATCAACCAACAAGCTAATCAGCATAACCTTAGAGCAAACACGCACAAGTGTGGCACAGCAAGGTGATTTTCAGTAGCTTTTTATCAGTAGGCAGTTAGTCCTCACAGCCCCAGCCCTTTTTGTGCTTTCATCAGCTTTCTTTTCTTATCCAGCCGCCCCCACTGCAAAGCCTTGAGGTACTGAATGGTCTCCACTAGAACCATCCAGGTGTGAGTCTCCCACATGACCCATATTATCATTCCCATTCCCCAAATCAAACTCTTTAAAAAAATGTATGGTTCCAAAGGATTAGTCAGAAATTTCAGTTACTCAATTTAATAAATGCCAACAAATATCACCAAGGACCTATTAGATGCAAGCCAAAAGTACGTATCTATGAAGGAAAGGAGTCCCTAAGATCCAATCCCTGCCTTGAAGAGGTGAAAATTCACTACGGAGACCAACTGAAGGATGCAAATAACTCTAATTGCAGGGTAGAACGTAGTAACTGCCACAAACAGCTCCAGCCAACTAGGTGCAGGATGCCGAGGCAGGAAACAATCAATTTCGGCTTGGTGCAGATTGGGAAGGGTCAGGAAGGAGGCAGCACTGGCCTTCTGAGACGCATCTGTCCTTTAAAAGATGACATGAATTCCTATGGCCCCCAACAGCTGAATTATCTCGAGCCCCTTGCCTAGACTGGGCTAACTACTGCAAGAAGGCTTAGCATCCTGACACTGCTTTCCCAGAATGTGCCAGTTCCTTACCCAGGAGGATCACACTGTCTCCTCCAGATGAGGACGCGTGGCTGTGCACACATCCCTGGGCCCACGCACTGAACTTCTGCCCGTCCCCAAGGTCTCAGCTCAGTGTCACTTCCTCAGAGACACCCCAGCCACCCTCCATCTACCAGTGCCCTCGCCACCTCCAGCCATCTGCTGTGGGATTTCAACAGGGAGATACAGGAATTAGCACTGAAAGAGGTTCTCATTTGGTTGTTCACTTTTTACAAACTTACTATCTCCCCCATAGGAATAAGAACAGTCAATGAGCAGGGACTGTGCTGTATCCTCAGTGGCCGAGAAATCATTGTATAAAGTTGGAATGAAGTAATGGATAACAACAGACTGACTCAACCTCATCTCTTCCCACAGTCTCTTCATCTTCCTGGCTGACTGGGTTAGTTTTTGTGGGATGGGATCAATGGTTTCAGAAAACGTATAGGATGAATTTCTGATTGACTTAATCTATTAAAAATTCTAATATCTCGGTTCAGTATGGCAAATGGCAAATTAGTAGTTTTTCAGGCTTTGATTCACAAGGGGTCTAAGCGTAGCATGTGACTTTTCAGGAAAACTGATGCAATATGCAACACGTCCAGACCATCATTCTCTCCCATCCCTCTTTCTTCCAACAAACACTATTACTCACATATTATGTGCTAGTCTACGCAGGATGCTAAACAGCTGAGCAACAAAATCAAGGGCTCTGCCCTGATGGAGCAAAGTTGATGGGAGGGACAGTCAGTAAGCGGCTGGTGAACTACAGAGGGGTAAGGACATCCGCTGGGAGGGTGGGCCTGGATCTGGGGCAAGTGGTCAGGGAAGGCTCATCTGAGGAACACCTGAGGGCGTGGCCGAGAAAGAAGCAGGAACAGCCTGGGTGGCAGTGGGCAGTGGACAATGTTGGCAAAGAGAGGTGCAGGCCACAAGGAAACAAGCTCAAAGGCCCAGAGGAGACTGCCAGCTTGGAACCAAAAGATGGTTTCCCCTGTTAGAGGTCACTGAGGAATTCGAGGCCAGGGAACTCTTGGGCTTCGCTATTCAACACCAAGACCAGGAGAGCTGAGGGGCACTGTGGACTATCAGTTACACCTCAGGAAATGACTGTTACATAAGCTCCCCGGGGGAAGACTCTACCACTTTCTTCACCATCTGAGGATGAGGCCAGCAGACTTTAACCATTTCCTGAGTGAATGAATGAAGTGCCTTGGAGGTGTCCCAGCCACTTCCTCTGGTGTCACCAAGCCCCAAAGAATGCTAAGACCGAGAGTCATGTAGAGAGTCGGCTGGGCCACTGTTCCCTCCAGGCTGTCTGACCAGCCCTGAGCTGATGTAATCTTGTAGATTTTATAAAGTTAGTAGCATGATTCGGAAACTCGGGTCTCTGAGCTCATACACGTATAGCCAAGGGATAGATGACTTGTCCAGTGACCTGGTGAGTCAGGGAAGAATGAAGAAAAGGACAATATCCTAGTGGGCAGGTCAGGTAGCAAGGCCTTCTGGAGCCCTGGATTCTGTGTCATTTCTTAAGACACCAAGGTGCCTCCCTTCCCAATCTGCTCCTAAAGATCAGTGTGCTCACATTTCCCCAGCAGCACCATCTCCTGTCGAAATGACATTTCCTGATATGCCTAGTGGTGAGATTTTTCAGATTTTCTAACTTTAGCTCATCTCATGATGCCATGTGCTGGCTGGATGCTGCTGCCCCGCTGAGAGAGGGCTAGTGGCTGGGTAGCCGTGAAGTGTGTGCACACCTGGCCTGTACCCACATCCACCTGCTGAGTCCTTATCACCTCTCACCAGTGCATCTGGTTTCCCTGAACTGTTCTTCAGTACTTTTCCACTCAGCACCAGGGCGACATTTTAGAAATGCAAGTCTTATCATGTCAGCCTGCACCCTGTATTGTTTGGTGGTCTTTAGGCAAAGGCCTGCAGGGCCCTGCATGGCCTGGCCCCACCAGCTTCCCCATCCACAGCCTTCTCACCTCACCTACAGTGGACCAGTTTCAGTTCCCTAAATGAAGCATGCCCTTTGTGGGCTCAGGATCTTTGCACACACTCTTCCTGCTGCTTTTTTCCCCTTGTTCACTAGAAATATAAATGTTCCTTCTTCCAGGAAGTCTTCCCATCTCCCAGGCTCTCTAAGAGACCTATTATGTAGTTTGGAAGGTGCCCTGGACTTCGCTGCTCTAACATTCAGTTCACTGCTGCTGCTGCTGCTAAGTCACTTCAGTCGTGTCCGACTCTGTGTGACCCCATAGACGGCAGCCCACCAGGCTCCCCTGTCCCTGGGATTCTCCAGGCAAGAACACTGGAGTGGGTTGCCATTTCTTTTTCCAATGCATGAAAGAGAAAAGTGAAAGTGAAGTCGCTCAGTCTGTCCGACTGTTAGCGACCCCATGGACTGCAGCCCACCAGGCTACTCCGTCCATTGGATTTTCCAGGCAAGAGTTCACTGGGAATTTCTTTTATGGTAGGTCTTCCTCACTAGAATGCCAGGTTCAAGAGGATCTCACTGCATCTGCCTTCTTCTCCATAATATTCCTCATGCCTGATGCATAGTAGGTGCTCATTAAATATGTGTCAAGTGAATGAATGAGTACTCAGATCTTTGAACAATTGAGAACAACTTTACCAAATAAATTAAGAAGCAGAGAGAAATGAGAATACAACAGAACTGCATTGCAATTCCAAGCTGCACAACCTCCCTCACTCTGGAGGCCTGATTTAATCTTACTTGTACATTGTGCTGAGGCCCCAGTTAATTCTTCAGAACTGGTTTCTGACTCAGTTCAGAGAAATCTGGGCCTTTCCATCAGGCTCTACCACGATCAGCAAGCCAGAACCTCGGAGCAAACCAGACCTAGTTGAGACACATTGCCTGCTAGCGGCCTGTGGCTCCCACAGCAGAGAAAGGAAGGCCTCCCTCCCATCCCAGCCTCTCAGAGCAAAAGGGCTGAGAAGGACCCGGAGCCCTCCCTCATTGAACCTTACCCTCTGTCTTATTCTGCCCCCACCCCCACCCCCAACAGGCACAAACAATAATTCAGCAAAGGAAATATGAGTAATGGAAAGAAAGAGAAAAAATAAACATATCAAAATGTCAGTGTCCTCTGAGCCANCCTCCCTCATTGAACCTTACCCTCTGTCTTATTCTGCCCCCACCCCCACCCCCAGCAGGCACAAACAATAATTCAGCAAAGGAAATATGAGTAATGGAAAGAAAGAGAAAAAATAAACATATCAAAATGTCAGTGTCCTCTGAGCCACTGCTTTTAAAGAAAACAACGTGAGTAGATTTAGAGTTATTTCAGTGACTTTGCTAAAATGAGAAAAAGAAAAAGAACCAAGCTGGCCCTTCTAGGCTGAATTCCTTTCCTCTCTCTTGATGCATTGAAAAAAGGATATCCGAAACTAGTGGTTCTCACATCCTAGTGTGCACTGGAAACCCTAGGGGAGGTCTGCTGAACTTGCAGGCCCAACCCAGGCCCAGTGAATCAGGACCCCTGGGGAGGGGACCGTCACTGCAGTGAGGCACCACCTTATAATGTTCAGGATGTGAAGGCAACGTCATGCCCTGTGCTTGCTTAGTAACACAGGGTCCAGGTAAGAGACTCACATCTGCTCCTGGATACTGACAACCTTGTTCATAGTAAAACACCACAAACTATAGTTAAGATTGGTAGGACAATGAAGATTATTGATTTCGCCTTCTGGCAGAAAGGGGGATGGGACACATATTCTATTCATTTCATTCACTTAAGTTGACACTGACTGAAGGGACCTCATAGGCAAGGACCTGTGCCAGGTGCAAAGGCAAAGTGATGACAGGGATGGAATTAAGCATGAAAATGATGGCAACTCACAGGTACTGGCACCACAGAATGTGCTAGGTGCTTTATACGCATGATCTCATTTAATGCTCAACCAACCTATGGAGGTATTTCTATTACCATTTCCACTGATGGATGAGAAAACTGAGGCATGGGCAATTACATGACTTGCCTAAGTGCAGACCCAGACCGAAACCCAAGTCTTCCTAACTGTGCGATCTATCTCCCATTTGAACTGTCACCTCCTAAGTGCTCCTGAGATAGCCTGCCCCTGGTTAACTATAATTAACAGGAAAGGCATAAGATAATCAAAAAATAGGTGCAAACTATATAGTTTCATGAAACAATGAGCCATCAACCTAGGGACACTGGGTGAGTCTTATCCTGTTTTAGCTAACCACTTGGCTAAGGCTCTGTTCCCTGGATCTCAGGAGTCATGAAAGGCAAACCCTGAAAGCAAAGGAGCTGTTTTCCCTTCTCTGTGGAAGGATGAAGTGAGGGGATTTTAGAGAAAACCTAGTGGCCTTCCCAGCCTGTTTCTGCTGCACACAGAAGGGAGATCACAGGCTAAACTCAGAAAGAGACTGTATCGTTCAGTAAATGCCCTAAATACAAAGGATATTAATGATGTCATCCATGGGTGAGCTGATCACGTGCTGCACAAGTGCTATTCACTTAACACTTTCTTATCAAGTTGGATTTTTGCAACAACCTCACAAGCAGGTACCATTCAGGAGAGGAAACAGACTGAGAGAGGACAAGACACTGGCCTGGAATCACACACCAACTATGGAATTACACCCGCTGGTCTGAATCTCAGTGAGTTTCTACCCAGTGCCTTGGCTGTCTCTTACTTAAACATTTAGACACAAGGACAGTACTTGGGATACTCAATGAGCAAGAATTCCCAGTTGTCTGCCATTTTGTATTTGGCTATGCCAAGCCGCGCCTTAGTCTGGGAGATGCTGAGTTCTTATTTCAACAAGTGTTTACTGACTGCCTTCAATACATTGTGCTTCATGCTACACAAGAGCTCCACATTTAATAAGGTGTGTGTGGTGCCCCTTTGCAAGAATTCATTGTAAATTTATAAATTAATAGTGGATAAAATCACTTAGAGGTGATATCACAAGAGGTCTTGGAATTGCTGGATTGAACAGTCATCAATACTATGTGATTCATAGAGGAGGTGAGCTTTGAAGAGAAGTCAGGAGTGGTTTGTCAGAACTGAGAGATGAGGGCAGTGTAGCAAAGGAGTGAAGTGGCTTGAAGTGTCAGAGAGACAAAGGATGCCTCCAAGGTTGCCTGAGCCAGTGCTGGTCCAGGGCATCTGCTCCCCAGGAGCCCAGGGGACTCTGGAAAGCTCCAGAGGCCCACACTGCTAGGAAAGCATCCTTTACGTTGGGTCACAGGCTTGGGAACGTGTGCAGCAAGATCCCACAAGTGGTGCCAGGCACCCTCAGAGCAAGTGGAGGCAAAAGGAGCAAGGGCCCCAGTTTATGAGGGGACTTCGAAACCAGTCAGCAGGTCAGAAGGTTTCAAATTAATTTCTCTACCTTGAAGAGCAGACATAGGAATAAGAAGGGAAATGCTGATAATAAGTCAAGGGGCATAAATGGAACCTAAGCACACAAAGGGTGCAAACTTTCTGAAAATTTTGAGTAAAAACTTAAAATGTATATGCTTTTCCCTAACAATTCTATTTCCATAAGTCATCCTAAGGACATAAAGGCCTGGTGGGTGAGGCTGCCTAGAGCAACTTTGTTCATAACAGTGACAGAGAGTGCACAACCTAGATGTCTAATGATAGAGGCTTAGTTGACACAGTTTTGCTTGTACTTATAACCAAATGCTATAATCCTATGTAGCCATTACAAATGGAGAGGTACATAGATACACGTTTATTAATGAAAAAAAATTATACATGGGGTTCCACTTTCTTTAGATCAAGTCTGAATCAATTTAACAGGACTGAAACCATAGAGAATAAACCCTAAGATCACTGGTAAATTAAATATCAATAACCATAACATATCTAGGAAAACTATATTTTCAATTGAACTACACATATAGAAAAAAATCAAAGAAGAAATTACAAAATAGCTTAAGCTAAATGATATACAAAACCCAGCATACAGAAATTTGGGGAGGTAACTCAAGACAATTATTAGAAATTTTACCTTTAAGTGCTCACATTAAAATATTTTAAAAGGTTTAAAATTGATGATCCAAGATTCTGCAGGAAAAGGTTTTGAAAGATAAAAGGAGAAAGTAAACTAAAAGTAAGCACTAACAGGAAAAAACAAAGATAAAAATAGATAGTAACAAAACAGAAATTAGGCAAACAATGCAGAAAATTAACAAAGCAGCAAGTTTTGAGTCGCAGGAAATCTCAGATATTTGTATATATGATTCACATATATGATTCCACTTTGTAAAATGCTTACATTTCCATGAATGGAAATGTTAAAAGGAGTTCTCTCTGGCTGACAGGATCATGAACAATCTTTTAAAACTTTTTACTGTTGTTTACCTGTACTTTCTAGTTTTTCTATCACCTCCTCCTACTTCAGGATTTCTAAGGGGACTGACTGGCATTCCCTGCTTCTTTGCTGAACTGGTGTAACAGTAAAGCCTAAGCGCTGCCCCTTCGCTTCATCAAGTATGGTGCATGTGCCCCTGCTGCTACAGCAGTTCTGAGTGGTGCTGCGACTCCTCTCAGGACCACTGCAGGCAGACCACTGTCCCCTTTCGCAGTCTCCTGCAACCATTTTCACTGCTGAGGGAGAAAGCTTCATCTTGGTACAATTTTGTTTTCAACTCCCCTAGAAGAACTGTCCGGAGCAGGCAATGGCACCCCACTCCAGCACTCTTGCCTAGAGAATCCCATGGACAGAGGAGCCTGGTGGGCTGCAGTCCATGGGGTCACTAAGAGTTGGATACGACTGAGCGACTTACTTTCACACATTGGAGAAGGCAATGGCAACCCACTCCAGTGTTCTTGCCTGGAGAATCCCAGGGGCGGGGGAGCCTGGTGGGCTGCCGTCTACGGGGTTGCACAGAGTCAGACACGACTGAAGTGACTTAGCAGCAGCAGCAGGATTGTCGCTTCTCTCTTGATAACCGAAAGAGCTGAGCAGGCAGAGAACAGCACCTAAGCAGAAGCCAGTGACTGTGTCCTTTGATTTCATTTGTCTTGAGCACTGCCTTCTACTGATGGGATATTTTTGCGATTAGGTGGCTCGGAGGTTAAAGCGTCTGCCTCCTATGTGGGAGACCCGGGTTCAATCCCTGGGTCGGGAAGATCCCCTGGAGAAGGAAATGGCAATCTACTCCAGTATTCTTGCCTGGAGAATCCCATGGACGGAGAAGCCTGGTAGGTTACAGTCCATGGGGTCGCAAAGAGTCGGACACGACTGAGCGACTTCACCTACCTACCTACCTACCTACTAGAGATATAAAGCCTCCTTTACACAAGGACACTGAACTGAAGTAAAACTGCACTTTGGTAATAAAATTTTAAAGTAAGCAGATAATGATCAGAGTGATGAAGGTGTAACCCTGTACTGAAGCCTGGGCATAGTGGGGATGACCTCTGGCGGGAGTAACACTACTCCTCAGGGAGTACCAGAGCACAGCAGAATATCCCACTAGCTCCCCCAGGCTTTGACTTCTGTCTGCTTAGCTCACCATTTCAACAGAAAAACAACAGCATGAAAATAATAAAGGAAGAATTTGCTCAGATGGTGACCCAGGCAGAGGGTCAGAACAGGACTCCACACTTGTCCAGGTAAGTCCAGCTGGAAGGATGATGGAAGAGGGCGACTCCTAAGAGCAGACAGAATTTCTCTCTAACATTTGCCCTGAAGAAAGAGGCCTTTCCACAGGAGGAAGGTCAAGTCCAGTCTATTTTTATAAGAGCATTTCAAGTGGTTAGTGGACTTATTTCCTGTGGTTCCCAAGAATTCTGCAGCAGGCTCTCAGAAGGATGTTGGTGATAGGGAGCAGCGACTTGATGAGTGAGAATCAATAATTATCTCTATATTTGCTTCCCTTTTTTCTATAAAAATAATCCAAGGGAAAAACACTTGCTTTAGAAGAGCAAAGTTCATGACGACAGAGAGTAGAATAGGACATAAAAGTTCCTCAGGGTGTGGGAGAGTCCTTAGATCAAGATTTTGCAAGCTGAAGACCGATTTCTCCAGTCATTCCCTTCCTTCCCTCACTTACTCAATAAAGGGCTGGGTGACTTCTCTGTGCCAGGCATGGTTTAGAGGCTGGGGAGAAGGTGGTGAATAAGCCCAGCTCTGTCCTCCAGGAGCTTACGGCTGAGTCAGGGAGAAAGATATAAAGCAAGTAAACACATGGGTGAACATACAATGAAATTACAAATGATGAGAAGTGGCAAGAGGCAACAGGAGAGAACAATAGAGGCAGAGGGCAGCAGAACTTAGACCAGAGGTTAGGGAGCCCTCTGAGGAGGTGGCGCTTCAGCTGCCATTTGCAAGGCAGCAAGAGGTGGCGAAGGGTACTGCTGAGAGAGGGGACCATGTGATGAAGGCAGCCATGTGGAGACCACCGCGGACTCGAGGATCCAAGGGAACGGAGTGGATGGAAAGTGATGGGCAAAGGGAGAGAGGAATGGGAGGTCAGGCCAGGTCATAGGGTCTCAGACCATGGTTAAGGATTTGAGTTTTACTTCATGGAAATGGAATGTTATAGGTTTTAAGCCATGGAGTGATCACCTGAAATAGATTTTAAGAGATCTTCTGACTCTGTGTATAGTACGGACTTGAGGGGACCAAGAACAAACAAGGGGCTACTTTAGACATCAATACAGGAGCCAGTGGTGAACTGGGCTGGGTACTGGCAGTGGCTGTCAAGAACGTGAATCTGATAGCCCTTAACTAGAGTCGAATGGCTTGATCATGAGCGCTCAGAGAGGTCAACCAGCTAAAAGGGCTGGTACCAGGGTAGGATGAGGGAGGCACTTGCATTGGGCACAAAATATACTTAGAAATCAAAAGATATGATATTTTAATGCAAGACTTTTTAAAAATAAAATTTTATGCAGGAAAGTCCATGAACAAAATATTGAGCTTCTTTAAAAAGAGTACAAGTGCTGAGCTCAGTACAAGTGCTGAGCTAAGCCATTTAAGGGAGCTGGGGCAAAAGGGAAAAATCAGTCATTGATCTTATCTTTACTGAAAAATTTGACATTCTGTTCCTCACTCTTGTCTGTTGAGCTGACCATCCCCACCTGTAAAATAAGAGGCCATATGTAACTCTGCTCTAAAACAGACATGATGGAAGGGGAATTAATGAGACATATCATCGAAAGCCCCTGGTGGTTTCAATGGTATCCTTCCTTCCTTATTGTGGAGACTCAGACAAACGGTATAAATAGTTGCTTCATAAATACTTCTGATGGTAATGGTAATAACTAACATTTATCAAGCTCTTAATATGTTAGGTGCTTTGCCAGAAACAAGTAAGTACAATTATCTCATTTAATCCTCACAGGAATATATACTAGGTAGATATACTATTACCTGTTTTACCATGTCTGGCATACATCCATACTTGACAGGCATTTAATACATACAGGAAGAAAAGATGGATGAATAGATAGAAGGGAAAATAAGAGAAAGAAAAAGGGATGGGCCTTCCATTAATTCCATCAAAGTCCTACAGGGATAATCAGTAGTTCCAACTCTTGTCAAACACTATTCTTTAACTTGCTATTTACCTTGCTTAAAAGTATTCAAAGGAAAAGGAAACTAACCTTAAATATCACCTTCTTCCTTAGGAAGCATTTTTGATAAATTGGTTTTCTTTACGCTTCTTCCCAGGCACAGAGCTAGGCACTGACATCATGTCAGCCAAAGGAACCTGACCTGGGCCCTCCTGGGGCTTCCATTAAGAGTGTGTGTGTGTGTGTGTGTGTGTGTTTATGTGGTGTTGGAGACAGACAGTAACGAGTAAGCAAATGCATAAATAAAATCATAAATTATCATAAATGTTTGGGTCTGAGATAGAGGATAGGGAAGTGATAGGATCTCCCCTAGACAGAGTGGGCCCAACATAAGTAGACTCAGGGAGGCTCCCAGTGGTCATGCAGTTGAAGATGCTGTTAAGAAGAATTTTTGCAAATCTAATCAACCAAGCTCCTTACAGAATGTGAAACTTGACAACCTAACGATTTGATCCAGTGCAGGCCAGTTATGAAAAGTAACATCCATTTATTTATAGAACAAATCCACAGAAAAGTTATTCATACCATCAAGGGTTTAGGAATATCATGAAAATGTTAGGAAATGTTCAGCCTTCTGACTGCCCCACCCCATGGTCCCACCTAAATGTCTAGATTTATCAAATTCCAGAGTAGTCCCCTGAACCTGACAATGTTAAGGAGCCAAAGAACGTAGGCTCCTTGAAAGTCAAGAGGAATTATGTGCAAAAAGATGGCAGCCCAGAGAAGTAAGAAGGCTCTCTGACATTTCCCCTTACTTCTTGTTGCTTAATCTGCCTTCAAAGGCCAGTAACATCGAAGTGCCCCATTTTTCAAACCACTCCACCCAATGTAATGGCACTTTGATCTCTAAAACATCAGAGGGGAGCAATGGATGGTAGAGGATACTAGTGACTTTGAAAAGTCAGTTAGAAAAAGAAATAAACAAGGACAGAAACCATGTAGAGTGGGAAGGATGAGAGCAAAGCATGCTTCTAGCTACCTGCCAGAACTAAAGACAACTCTCATGAGGCCGTGTTTAACATCTGAGTGTACTGCCCTGGTGGTTGGTCCTGGGCTATCATTGTGATTTTCTTGATAAATGGTGTCTTGGTTGCAATGTGCAAGTTCCTGGAGACACTAGCTATGAGGGGCAGAGTTATCTCTTAGTTGAGTTTCTTGGATACAAACTTCAACTTACTTCCAAGCTTCATCAAACACCAGCCATTTCCCGGGGCTTTTGGTGGTGATTTTCTCTTGCTCCATTCCCTTCCCATAAAGTCCCCCCGGTTCCCACCAATAGCTGAGCTATGTGTAGACCTGTGTGGGCAACACCAGTGATGGGGTCACAGGGCCAAAGAGCCATCAGACGTGCTAAAACAGGGCAAACAGTGCAAACTGGACACTGGTCCCTTTTGGACTTTTCACGTGGGATCAAAGAGAGTAGGCAAGTGAAAGGAACCTATAAAAATAGCCAAAGTCCTTAAAAAAGAAATAACACAAAAGGAAACAAATTTCACACTGCCTTGAGGCAAGCAGAGACCAGGCTCTGGAAGGCTGGTGCTGGGGTAGGGGATTCTTTTCTTCCTGCCCTTCAGCTGTGACATCCTCTGTGAATCCTGGGCTCTGCTCCCTGCCCGCTTCCTGCTGGACGCCTCCGCAGGAATGTAGCTCTTGGGGCAGAGCTGGGGCCTCTGTGGCCCACTTTCAAGATCCAGAATAGACTCTGACATGTGAAACGAGTTCCACGGGGTTTACATTCCTCTTTCGTATCCAAGCACCTTGCAACACAAAACTGCCTGCCAGGACTGCTAACTCTTCTTCCAGAGACATTTGGAAATCATTGTCTGGAAGAAATGTGAGTTTTGTCTTTTCGATTTTTTAATGTTTCGAGTGAGCATGGGGCCCTTGGAAACGAGGTTGCCCCACAGAGGGGAGGCAGCAGGATAAACTGATGTCTCGAGACTGAGGGTTTTAGTTTTGGCTAAGTCATAGGTTTGCTTTGATAAGTCACTCAGCCTCTCTGCACCCCAGGTCTCTTGGTCAGATAAAAAGGAGAGGCCTTCATCCATTCGGCATAACAGCAGGAAGAGCAAATATGAAATGATTATTAAGTACCTAACGTACAGTCTATGTAACTGACACTCCCAAGATGATAGCTTACTCATGTAAGATGCTTTGTGAAACCCTCAATGTTGTAAAAAAGTAAATAATCAACATATAGGATAAAACATACGCTCTTACTAACAACAGTCACAATATCTTCCATTTTCAAGGCACTCACTCACTACATGTAAGGCCCTTCCAGGCCTCACTCTCTCCTGTCCTCATAGCACCACAATAGGATCAGTCCTCTTAACAGCTTCCTTTTACCAATAAGGATCAGAAAAATTAAATGACTCGCCAGGTCATGCAAGTAGTTAAAGACCCAACAGAAAATAAAAGCCATGTCTATGAGAACCTCCCTTTTTCATGGCCTTTTCAACACAGTAGGAAGGAAGATCTTTCACTCAGTCTGCCCAGTGACCTCAGACCTCACCCTAGCCCTTTAAAAGGAAAGGCAAATGACTCTGCAGTGACAAAAGCCAAGAAAGATTTAGCCATTGTTGGGTTATTTGGGGCAAGCATCACAGTGACAATAAGGAAAGTGCTGGTGGGGCTACTATACCGCTGGGGAAGACCACAGTCATGCGTCAAAGGAGAAAAGTACCTTCAGCAGAACACAGTCCAGGGCCCTCTGCAAGCTACGGAAGCTGGTGGGGGTGAAATGAGCCGAAAAGCTAAGGATCACTTAGTCCAACAGGCATTTTATTATCTTCATGTTTCTTTGGCAATTCAAATCATGGACTCTGGAGTCAGAAAAGTCTTTCTTCCGCTCTCACTTTTCACATTTATGCAGCTGAGCGACTTCACTTTCACTTTTCACTTTCATGCATTGGAGAAGGAAATGGCAGCCCACTCCAATGTTCTTGCCTGGAGAATCCCAGGGACAGGGAAGCCTGGTGGGCTGCCATCTATGGGGTCACACAGAGCCGGACACAACTGAAGTGACTTAGCAGCAGCAGCAGCAGCAGCTGTGTGACCTTAAGACAAATTACTTAAGCTCTCTGAGTCTCAGGGTCTTCAGAAGCAGAACAGGGGACAAACATGGAATGCCTTGAGTTCAGTTCAGGGCAGCATCTCTGTTCTGTTAACTAAACTCAGGGACATCAAACTGGCTAGGGTAGCTGATGGCTAGAAAATATTTCTCTATTCATTTACCTCCTAGCCATAAAAACAAAGAAATAAAAGCAATGCCTGCCTAACAGAATTTCTTCAAGATTAATATAATATATTCAAAGCATTTAAGACAGTACCTGGTACATAGTAAATATTCAAGAAAAGGTCACTATTTTATTATTTATGGGCATATTTTATTATTTATGGGTATGTCCAGTGTAGGCTATTGGGAAACATATGGTAGGGCAAGGCCTCAGCATTTCCAAAGAGATAACAAACACGTACTTCAAAAGACTGAGTTTGTAGAAGCCAAATTTTCTAGGTCAGGAGAAAAGAAAAAAAAAAAAAAATAAACTCAGCAAACAGACTCTCTTTCTATGAGCTGGAAGGTCTGTTGATTTCAAGAAAGGAATGTCCTTGCTGGGCTGGTCCTGGAGACTGTTAATTTGCACAACAGATTCAAAAGATTTGTGGAGACACATCAGTAAGAGGAGGCTAGAGGATGGGTGGAAAGGGTTGCTGGAGCCCCTGCAGAATCACTTTGCATCTGGCTCAAGGCCCTGGGGCTTTAAAGTGTCAGTCTGCAGGAAGGATGTTTCCATTGAAGATGTGTGCAGGTCTTCAGAAGGCCGAGTGCCTGCTGGATGCTCTGGCCTGGGCTGTACCATTAAGCCCAGACAGACCTGGGGCCCACAGAGCACACAGCTGCGCCAGGGAGCACTGGTTTTCCTCTTGAACAGAGGCCATTTTCTCTAAGAATTTAAAAGAATTCAAGATGTCTAAACAAATGATGCTCTAAAGGGGAAGTGTTTTGGGAATGGTTAAGCCAGACTGCAGAGAATTAAATTTGGGAATCAAGGGAAGGAATGAAGGATATTGGAGGAGATTCTTTGGAATGTATGTGTCTGCTCATATTTTCTACTCTTCATTGAGGGGTATAAGACCTAAGGCTGGGACTGAGCCATTGGGTGACACAGCCCAATTAGATGAACAGTCCCCACTTCCTGCTGGCTACACCTGGCCTAAGCATCTATGTCCCTCTTATCTGAAGCATAACTTCATGACTTTATACTTCTGGTATGGCCAGAGTGTGAATACCTTAAAGGCAGACATTATGATTTCTACTACAGGTCCAGAATTCCTGTTTCGAAAAGACTTAGATATGTTTCAAAATCCAGAATTTGAGAGATTTTAGAAAGGTAGTATGGTGTGTATATCGTATATGATGGAACAATTCCAGAGGTGTCTGGCATAGTAGCCTAAAATCAAGCATGTTAGTAACTCTGCACCAGATTATATAAATATTAACACAAAATGGGGAAAAAAAAAAACTTTAAAAAGTCTCAGGACAGTTTGTGTCAGGTTTTGCCACATTTGAATTATGAAAGGACTTCTGGTTTTCAGAGTCTTTTGGTGTTTGAGAAGACTCTTGAGAGTCCCTTGGACTGCAAGGAGATCCAACCAGTCCATCCTAAAGGAGATCAGTCCTGGGTGTTCATTGGAAGGACTGATGCTGAAGCTGAAACTCCAGTACTTTGGCCACCTCATGCAAACAGTTGACTCATTGGAAAAGACCCTGATGCTGGGAGGGATTGGGGGCAGGAGGAGAAGGGGACGACAGAGGATGAGATGGCTGGATGGCATCACCGACTCGATGAACATGAGTTTGGGTAAACTCCAGGAGTTGATGATGGACAGGGAGGCCTGGCGTGCTGCAATTCATGGGGTCTCAAAGAGTCGGACACGACTGAGTGACTGAACTGAACTGAATTTTAGAATTATGGATTAGGGATTTCAGGCCTTTTAAAATTTTATTTTTCCTTCTTTTCTTTGCAAATTTTCAGAACATCTGCAGCATCCTGTCTTTGACAGGTGCAGAGTAGAAGTTACCTTAGAAAAAATGACATTTTGATCTCCCTCATGTAATATCTGATTCTGGAAGCCAGGGGATAGTTTACCCTCAATGACTCTGGGATTCTTAAGGATTAGAAGAATACTAAATTAAAGAGTATTGGAGATGAAGACAACTGAAACACAGATTTTCTATCATCCTGGACAGTAACACACACAAACCCATAGAATATCATAATCAACACCTAACCAAATGAGAAAAGAGCATCAATGCATGTCAGTGACATGAAAAATTTCTACCCTATCACTTAAAAATATTTTCAAATATTGCTAAAATATCAGTAAACATTAAAAATCAACTTTGTTCAATTTTAATAGCACAGATAACTGGCAAAACCAAACAATAAGATACATGGAGGCTGGTAATCAAGCTAACATATACTGAATGCTTACAAGTTTTCAAATGCTGGGCTCAGTGCTTTGCATGTATTATTATTATTTATGGCTTACAGAACTACATGAAGTAGCTGCTACTATGGGGGCCCCATTCTGGAGATGAGGAGTTAAAAAAAAAAAAAAAAAAAAAGACACACACTAGTGAGTGTCCAGCCAGAACTCCAACCTAGTTTGGCAGTCAGAGGAAAAAAAGGAAGGAAGGAAGGCAGGGAGAAAGCGAAGGAAAGGAAGAATAGAGAGAGAAAAAGTCTTTTCCTACAGCATCTGCCAATTTCTGTGGTGTAAATACTCTCCCTGGGGCCAATTTACAAGTTACTAATGGTTCAACAACTGGCTAGCAAAACTCATGAAAAGAGGAAAAAAAGGAAGGAAGGAAGGCAGGGAGAAAGCGAAGGAAAGGAAGAATAGAGAGAGAAAAAGTCTTTTCCTACAGCATCTGCCAATTTCTGTGGTGTAAACACTCTCCCTGGGGCCAATTTACAAGTTACTAATGGTTCAACAACTGGCTAGCAAAACTCATGAATTAATAAATTGGCTTTCACAAACTTGTAGGAGTCATCTCCTACACGCCTGTAAGTCCATCTCATGGCCATGCCCATAGTTGACTGCTAACTTTGGAAGATGAGATTTCAGCTCATGGAACAGATCTGGCTCAGGAGGAATACGCAGAAGTGACAGCCCAAACCAGTGAGTCATGGCTCCATTCCTTCCTCAGTCCTGGTGCAAACCTGGTACACACCAAGAGTAAAAGAGGAAATAGGGGAGAAGAACACACTTGTCTCCCTCTCCTCACCAGAGGGTATGAAGTGGGTTCCTGCCAACCTGACACTCCCTGGCAGAAATAACAACACCTGGAACTTTTTTCCAGACCCTACCAACTTTCTCTAGGTGAGATAAGGAGGTCAGACTTGAGACCAAAGGGTCTGGTCCCTTCCTTTAAGATCTTTAATTTCCTTAACATTTCCTTCAAAGTAGTAAGTAACAATCTTCTACAAGATGGAGAACCAGGTTTTGGCCTCCTTTTAACATAGGATAGGATATTCCAGACCTAATCTGAACCAAATTAAAATACATGTAGGCTCTTGGTTTAGCTACTCTGTTAACACCTTTAGGACACCACCTTCTAATTAGGTGGCCTGATAATATGTTTCCATGAGAGGCTCCCGAGAAGGGACTGGCCTGATATTCAATCAACAGAAATGCACATAACACTGATTATGTCCAGCCATTTGCTAAGTTCTGTGTCTAGGAAGAAAAAGCACAGTTTCTGTTCCAGGGCCTTGGAGACTAATGTAGGAGATGGTCAAGCAAACATAGTCAAATTATATTCATTCACTCTTTCAACAAATATTTATCAAATGCCCATTCAGTAACAGGCATTTTGCCAGGTACTAGGCTACCATGGTAAGCAAGACAGATTGGTGTGTACTATCACGGAGCTGACAGCTCAATCACAAAGAGACAGTAATTAAATAATCATAAGAATGAAGGTGTAATTAAAAACTGAAATAAGAGCTCTCTCTCTGAAGGGAGAATTAGAGGAACCTAATCCAGTTAATGGAAGTCAGGCAAGGCTTGAGGAAATGAGAATTGAACTAAGACTGGAAAAAAAAGTAGGAGTTAAGCAGGTGAGTAAGGTCGAGGTGAGGAGGAGGAGAACGGTGCTCCAGAGAGAGGGAATAGCGTAGGTAAAAGTCTTAAGGTGGGTGGGAATCCATGTTTTCAAGAAAGTAGAAGCTTAGAAAGAGAACATGAAGGGGCATCAGCAAGGGTAGAGGCCAGGGCTGGTCCTCACAGAACTGTCCTTGTTCTGACCTTACTCTTTATCCCAGAGCAACTGGAAAATAATGAATGGTTTAAGTAGGGAATATGTACAGCAATTACACCTAGTGCTATGACAGAATAAATGGAATGCTGCCATGGAAGCATTAGGCAATCAACTAATCTAAACTGGTGTCTGTGGAATGGAGGAAAAGTGGGGAGGTTAGGGCTGGGGACATGTCCAAACAGGCTTTCTGGAGGAGGAAATGTCTGAGATGAATTTTTGAAAGATGAGTATGACTTAGCCAGGCCACAGTGGAAGGGTGGATGAAGGGAGAGAGAGAGAGAGAACATGGCTGGGTGATTGTGACAAGGTTAGGTGGGGACCAGATGAGGAAAGGCTGTAGGTCACAGGTTTGGGTTTTATCCTGACGGCAGCAGAGAACCCGCTGACACGGTCTAAGATCTTCAATAGGAGAGAAATGCTCCTTTTCATATATTAGAAGGGTCACTGGCAGCAAGGCAGAAAGTGGACTGGAAGACAGCAGTGCTGGAAAAGAGAGGCCACTGCTGCCCATCTCAGCAGCCCAGGTGAGAGAAGGTGTTGCACTTGCTCTCAGGAGCACAGTGAAAATGCAAGAGGGAGGGTGATGCCAGCAGACACTGAAGCGGCGCAGTTGAAAGGGCTTTGTCACACGTGGGATGGGTGGCAGTGATTTCTACTCTAACCAAAGAACAGTCTCAACAAAATTCTATTTGTGTTGAGTCTTACTTTATGACCTTGAACATGGTCAATTTTTGTAAACGCTCTGTGTGTCCATGAGAAAAATGGTGTTCACTAATTGTTGGGTATAGGGTTCTCTTATCCGGTTCCTTCAATTAAGCATGTTAATTTTGTATTTTGATCTTCCACATCTGTAGTATTTTTTCTCTACTTGCTCTATTATTTATGATAAAAATGTGCTAAAATCTCTCACCATTATTGTGGACTGGTCAACAACTTCTCTTCATATATTTGTCCACTTTCATTTTTGAGGCTACATCATTAAGTATATGGCACTCCATTCCAGTACTCTTGCCTGGAAAATCCCATGGACAGAGGAGCCTGGTGGGCTGCAGTCCATGGGGTCACTAAGAGACGGACATGACTGAGCGATTTCGCTTTCACTTTTCACCTTCATGCACTGGAGAAGGAAATGGCAACCCATTCCAGTGTTCTTGCCTGGAGAATCCCAGGGACAGAGGAGTCTGCTGGGCTGCCATCTATGGGGTGGCACAGAGTCGGACATGACTGAAGCGACTTAGCAGCAGCAGCAGCATTAAGTACACACAGGCTTAGAAGTTTTACATTTCTCTGTTGAATTGACCCAGTTACCATTATGCAGTGATCCCTTTTATCCCTGATCATTCTTTTGCCATAGACCTATTTTATATTATTAATATATTAATACTGCTATACTAACTTAAATTTTTGTTAACTTTTGGTGTCTATTTTTTATCCTTTTTCTTTTAACCTTTCTGTGTCCTCACGCTTTTAATGCGTCCCTTGTAACCAGTGTAGATGGATTTTTTTAAAAAATCCAATAACTAGCAAATTTAAAAAGAATACATTTGAATCAGTTCTAATAAGATGGATGAAACTGGAACCAATTATACAGAGTGAAGTAAGCCAGAAAGAAAAACACCAATACAGTATACTAACACATATATATGGAATTTAGAAAGATGGTAATGAGGACCCTGCATGCAAGACAGCAAAAAAGATACAGATGTGTAGAGCGGACTTATGGACTCTGAGGGAGAAGGAGAGGGAGAGGGAGAGGGAGGGATGATTT
>SJYX01019490.1:286143-298276 GCA_006410675.1 Oreotragus oreotragus
GTTCCCTTTTCTCCACACCCTCTCCAGCATTTATTGCTTGCAGACTTTTGGATCGCAGCCATTCTGACTGGTGTGAAGTGGTATCTCATTGTGGTCTTGATTTGCATTTCTCTGATAATGAGTGACGTTGAGCATCTTTTCATGTGTTTGTTAGCCATCCGTATGTCTTCTTTGGAGAAATGTCTATTTAGTTCTTTGGCCCATTTTTTGATTGGGTCGTTTATTTTTCTGGAATTGAGCTGTATAAGTTGCTTGTATATTTTTGAGATTAGTTGTTTGTCAGTTGCTTCATTTGCTATTATTTTCTCCCATTCAGAGGGTTGTCTTTTCACCTTGCTTATAGTTTCCTTTGTTGTGCAGAAGCTTTTAATTTTAATTAGATCCCATTTGTTTATATTTGCTTTTATTTCCAGTATTCTGGGAGGCGGATCATTGAGGATCCTGCTGTGATTTATGTCGGATAGACCCCTGTTTTAAAACCTCTGCGCTTTCTTTTTATATCTCCAATCATGTATTCCTGTGGTTGGTTCTCTGACTTCATTTGCTTCTCATCTATATGCTATCTTCACAATAAGAATTTCCTGGCTCCATTACCTAAACTACCATATCTTCATACCTATCTTATTTCTCTGATGTTTTCCTTAATGCTGTTTGTCACCACATAAACTTATGATGTATGCAATTGTTTATAAGTATATTGTCTATCTCACAGTAATGTGAGCTTCGTGAAGACTTCTTTTGTTACAGCTGCCTATCTCTTACCTAGGAGGAATCTGTTACATGGTAAGGCCTCATTAGATAACATGCTTAGCTTATGGAATTCTGGTGATTACGAAGTAGCAAGCTTTATTACTCCAGTTTCTGTTAGGGAAAAAAACCAAAGAGATTGCTCCTTCTAGGTTACAGTTCAATGGGAAATTCAAATTTCTGCTCTATCAAATCAAAACTATCATCAGTGCTTATTGATGTATTAGAAAATGAACCTTAAAAATTATACTATTTATATTTTAATTATGTTGGGCAGATGCACATCAAAGGACAGCTTTCTAGTTATATTTTGCAGAAGAAGGTTTTAGTAAAAGAACTGTAAGGATCTGTTTACATTATCCTGTTAATATGTGATAATAAACTCAAGTTTAAAAATGTATATATTTTAATAGATTTTGATTGACGTGATAGCTTTTTGAAAAATAGAGTATCTTTTCTATAAAATTAATTAAATCTGATTTCTGATTTTTTCCATATATATATATATAAGGAAATATATATATAAAGGAAAGCTATAGCAGAGATATAAAATATTAGATTTCTTAGAAATGATAAAATCATTAATGGCCAGAATACCTTAAAAATAAGAGACTTAATTATCTATGTTGATAAAGTTCCCTCCCTCCTTTTTCTCGCTTGCCTTAGAAAACTTGAAATTGTAAGTTGGTCTCTCTTTGAAATGTATGTGTGTGTGTGTGTGTACTTTTGAAAACAAGATAGACCTATTAATGAAAAATAATCAGTTGATTTAAGAAAAAAATGGAAATTTTTATTCAAGCCAAATTGAGGATTATAACCTGGGAACAGCCTCTTAGAAAGGTCTGGGAACTGTTCCTCTGATTAGAGGTCAAAGCACAGTTATATAAGCTTTTGAGAAAGAGGGCTGTCCATTATATGACAAAATTGCAAAGTCCAGATCTGTAAGTATAAAGCAGTGGGTCATCGTAACACCTTACAGGATAAAGAAGAATGTTATCTTTTTAAATAATTTATTGATTTTTAATTACAGATCTTCATTGGCTTCTGATGAAATTACATCCCAATAAACACATCATAAGTTGAAAATAGCATGTCAAAAATGTGTTTAATACCCCTTACTTACTGAGCACTGTGGCTTAGCCTCACCTACTTTACACATGTCCAGGACATTTATATTAGTCTACAGTTAGGCAAAATCATCTAGTACAAAGTCTATTTTATAATAAAGTTTGAATGTCTCAAAAAAATCTGTTTTTTTCTTGCTTTATTTTTTATTAAAGTATAGTTGAGTCTACAGCCATACACCCTGAACACACCTGATCTCATATGAAGTATAGTTGATTTACAATACTGTGTTAGTTTCAGGTGTCCAACAGAGTAATTCAATTATACATATAAATTATATATATATATGGTATATATATATATATTAATGTATATATTACTATTTATCCCTTTTCAGATTCTTTTCACCTATAGCTAATTAGAAAATATTGAGTATAATTCCCTGTGCTATACAGTGGATGCTTGCTGGTTATTTGTTTTATATAAAGTAGTGTGTATATGTCATTCCCAACCTCATAATGTATCCATCACCACACCCTGCTTTCCTGTTTGGTAATCATATCTTTTAAGGAATTGTCTTGTTGATGCTAAGAGAATGCTGCTCTTCATGGCTGAGCAGTTATTTCTGCCAGTGGAGAGATCTGGTCCAGGCATAAGGCAGGTACAATGCACAGTAGAGGGGAGTGTGCACACTAAAGGCAGATACAGTTTTTATGTTTAAATTTTTGTCTTGCCATAAAATATGAATTGTATTTCACAGCCTTTTACTAACATTAGGACTCAAATTTTTTTTCTTTCTTAATAATATGAGAACCACCTCACTGAAATGTAAAAATCAGGGGAGATCTCACCCCATCCTCCACTTCTGTTTTTGTTGGCTGGCTCCATGCTCCAAGTTACAAAAATGCCTTCTGTCTTCAAGATTCGAGAAATGTGGTTTTCCTCTGGATGAAGCTGCTTGGCTAATACAGAGGGTCGCCCCAAACAGGTGAGGTTGGAATGCACTCTGTGTGAGCAGTTGTGGTGTCCGTACATCTGACAAGGACCAGTTATTATCTTGAGAAGCTGTGTGTAATGGGATGTATCTGCTTGAAGCTACAAAGTCTGAGCTTTCTTTCTGTCTTGCCTATCTCTTGGTGAACTGTCTATGATGCTCATCACATTCTGATTTTAATACTTTGTGGAGTCTCAGGAGGACAAACCCAATATACGTTGTAATGGCCCATTTGATTACTTTGAATTGAAATTACTTGAGAAATAGTCCATGTAAGACACACCCTGACCCTACTCTGTCCCTCTGAAGGTGCCCTCCCTGCATCTGGAGGTAGAAGGACACCCTTATTGCCAGAAAATAAGGAATTCAGGACCTGGAAACCTGTATTAACAAACCTGGCTGCTTCTTTAAGTTACTGTCTCAAGCCCAACTTCTGTTTAGATTCCTTGCTAATTAAGCACCTAAAGCCTAAATTTTTTCACCATGTCAGTTGCTTACAAATTTATTGTTTCTTTGTCTAAAAATATAAAACCTTCCTGCTTTGGTCACTGCTTAGGTCTCATTTTTATGATACCTTTGTGCACAGAAATTAAACTTTTTCTTTTTTCTTTTATGGAGAAGGAAATGGCAACCCATTCCAGTATTCTTGCCTGGAAAATCTCATGGACAGAGAAGCCTGGTGAGCTGCAGTCCATGGGGTCGCAAAGAGTCGGGCTTGACTGGGCAACTAACACTTACTTAATGAAGGATATTGAAGATTAGAAGGTAAAATCAACTTGGATATGATAAGGAGACACATTCCATTTAGATTAGAACCTTTTCCTTTAATGCATAAAGACATTAGATTGCTTTAAATTGCCATACATTTACATAATATCATCCCATGGTTTCCTTTTTTCTAGATGCTCCAAATAATTGTTTAAGAAATCTTGTTATTTAATATCATCCTTAGATGTGATCTTCCTTAGGGATGTGTAACATTTGGTAATTTGTGATCTTCAAATCACAAAGACAGATGTATTGTTAAAGTTGTTAATCTCCAGGTATCATAGGAAAAGACAAATACCTTGACTTGATTTCAGTCTAAATCTTTCTTGATGTCCCTGTGGTTTTATGGGTTTCCATGGCAATGGAAGTATTTGTAGACGTGAAGACATAAAATATGTGATTTGGGATCACAAAATCTTTGTAAAATGTCTTCCTTAAATTTATTCTTTTTTTCTTCTTTCTGCATTTGGCTTGTAGAAGGAAGAAAAGTGCACAGCTCGTCTCTAATTGTGTTCTTGACAACATATAGCCAATAAAATCCACCTCAGCTTCATTAATCAAAAGTGAAATTTAGTGCTTTTGATTTGCTAGCCCTACTTAATATAATCATAGAGCAGAATGGCTGGGACAGGAATTCAAGATTTTACATGAGTGTAGTACTGCATGATATATTGGGGAAAAAA
Source organism: Oreotragus oreotragus (assembly GCA_006410675.1). Classification (NCBI taxonomy): domain Eukaryota; kingdom Metazoa; phylum Chordata; class Mammalia; order Artiodactyla; family Bovidae; genus Oreotragus; species Oreotragus oreotragus. The sequence continues at coordinate 290,401 of SJYX01019490.1, forward strand.
TGAATTTGGAATAACTTAGATCCTCCGTTTACTTTTACCATTTGGTGAACTTGAAATCATTGGTAAGTACACTAAGGTTCAGTGTCTCATCAGCAAAATGGAGATAATATCTTGCTTTTTATGTTTTTGTAAAAACCAAACAGTAAGCACCATGCATATCACACAGGAGATGCCTGTTTGTGTGAGTGTGTGTGCTCAGTAGCTCAGTCGTGTCCACTCTTTGCAACCCCGGAAACTGTAGCCCGCCAGGCTTCTCTATCCATGGAATCTTCCAAACAAGAATGCTGGAGTGGTTGACATTTCCTCCTCCAGGGGAATAAAAACCAAACAGTAAGCACCATGCATATCACACAGGAGATGCCTGTTTGTGTGAGTGTGTGTGCTCAGTAGCTCAGTCGTGTCCACTCTTTGCAACCCCAGAAACTGTAGCCCGCCAGGCTTCTCTATCCATGGAATCTTCCAAACAAGAATGCTGGAGTGGTTGACATTTCCTCCTCCAGGGGATCTTCGTGACCCAGGAATCAAACACATGTCTCTTGTATCTCAAGAATTAGAAGCGGATTCTTTACCACCATGCCACCTGTGAAGATCAATAGATACCTAACAAATTCAATTAATATATTAGCTATCAAAAATGTATGTTATCTCAAGACTCACAGTGGAAAATATATTACCAACTGAGAAAACCTATTGACTAATAGCAAACTAATGGCTCTAAGGGTTAGCAATATTCACTAAATGTGATCTGTGAATTGAATTTTTTTGTTGTTGTTGTTAAGCTACAAATCAAGCTATCTGTTTTACACTTGTTTCTTTATGACTCCATGGACTATAGCCCGTCAGGTTCCTCTGTCCATGGGGTTCTCCAGGCAAGAATACTGGAGTAGGTTGTCATGCCCTCCTCCATAGGATCTTCCCAACCCTGCACTGGCAGCTGGATTCTTTACCAATGGCACCATTGAGAAGCACTGTAAGCACTCAGTAATAACTTAGTTTTGATCGTTTGGTTGTCTGATAGTCATCATGCAAAGTGATTACTGTGAGCAGTATTTGCATTTACAAAAATAGATAAATATATAAAATTCTGGATAAAACATTACTTCTATTGCATTTAATTTTTCAAGCACTTTGTAAATGTTTACAAAATTTTTGGTTAGATTTCCTGCACAAAACAGAAGAACATATATAATGCGTATAACCAAAGCAATTTGAAATCTTCAAATATTTTAAAACTCACTCACCTAGAGCCAGACATCCTGGAATCTGAAGTCAAGTGCGCCTTAGGAAGCATCACTACAAACAAAGCTAGTGGAGGTGATGGAATTCCAGTTGAGCTATTTCAAATCCTGAAAGATGATGCCGTGAAAGTGCTGAGCTCAATATGTAAGCAAATTTGGAAAACTCAGCAGTGGCCACAAAACTGGAAAAGGTCAGTTTTCATTCCAATCCCAAAGAAAGGCAACACCAAGGAATGCTCAAACTACCGCACAATTGCACTCATCTCACACACTAGTAAAGTAATGCTCAAAATTCTCCAAGCCAGGCTTCAGCAATATGTGAACCTTGAACTTCCAGATGTTCAAGCTGGTTTTAGAACAGGCGGAGGAACCAGAGATCAAATTGCCAACATCCGCTGGATCATGGACAAAGTAAGAGAGTTCCAGAAAATCATCTATTTCTGTTTTATTGACTATGCCAAAGCCTTTGACTGTGTGGATCACAATAAACTGTGGAAGATTCTGAAAGAGATGGGAATACAAACCCACCTGACCTGCTTCTTAAGAAACTTGTATGCAGGTCAGGAAGCAAGCATTAGAACTGAACATGGAACAACAGACTGGTTCCAAATAAGAAAAGGAGTACATCAAGGCTGTTGTACATAAACCCTGCTTATTTAACTTACATGCAGAGTACATCATGAGAAATACTGGGCTGGATGAAACACAAGCTGGAATCAAGATTGCCAGAAGAAATATCAATAACCTCAGATATGCAGAAGACACCACCTTTATGGCAGAAAGTGAAGAAAAACTAAAGAGCTTCATTATGAAAGCGAAAGAGGAGAGTGAAAAAGTTGGCTTAAAGCTCAACATTCAGAAAACTGAGGTCATGGCATCTGGTCCCATCACTTCATGTCAAATAGATGGGGAAACAGTGGAAACAGTGGCTGACTTTATTTTGGGGGCTCCAGAATCACTGCAGATGGTGACTGTATCCATGATATTAAAAGACTCTTGGTCCTTGAAAGTTATGACCAAACTAAACAGCATATTAAAAAGCAGAGACATTACTTTTCCAACAAAGGTCCATCTAGTCAAGGCTATGATTTTTCCAGTAGTCATGTATGGATGAGGGTTGGACTGTAAAGAAAGCTGAGTACTGAAAAATTGATGCTTTTGAACTGTGGTGTTGGAGAAGACTCTTGAGAGTCCCTTGGACTGCAAAGAGATCTAACCAGTCCATCCTAAAGGAGATCAGTCCTGGATGTTCATTGGAAGGACTGATGTTGAAGCTGAAACTCCAATACTTTGGCCACCTGATGCAAAGAGCTGACTGATTTGAGAAGACCCTGATGCTGGGAAAGATTGAGGGCAGGAGGAGAAGAGGACAACAGACAATGAGGTGGTTGGTTGGCATCACCAACTCAATGGACATGAGTTTGGGTATACTCCGTGAGTTGGTGATGGACAGGGAGGCCTGATGTGCTGCATTCCACGGGGTTGCAAAGAGTCGGACACGACTGAGCCACTGAACTGAACTGAACTTTAGGAGTACTTGAAAAATTACTTTTTTCCATTCATTAAGGCAAATAGAGCATTTCCCTTTCCCTCTTTCCAAGTTTATTTCCATAGGAACATAGTAAAGCTGAGTCTCAAGTCTTTATCTCTTGAAATACAGAAAAACCTTGCAAATGTTAAGCTCAGAATATCACCGTCATGGGGCTTCTTTAACTAAGTACCAAAAGCTGAATGGCTTAAAATAAAAGAAATTTATTTTCTCACATTTATGGTAGCTAGACACTGAAAATCAAACTCTCGGTAGGCCCATGCTCTCTTTGAAGGCTCTATGCAAGGTTTCTTTTTTGCTTCTTCTTAACTTCTGGTGATGGCCAGCAATCTTTGGCTTTCCTTAGCTTGTAACTGCATCACTTCAATTTATATGTCCGTTTTCCTGGTCATCTTTTTTCTCTGAGTGTCTGTATTCATGTGACCCTGTTATAAGGACATCATCCAGCAGATTTTGGTCCTTCTCAAATCGAATATGACTTTATCTGAACTAATTAAGTTACCAAACCAAACTTGGGCCCACACTTTAGTAAACCAAACTTGCTCATATGCTTTAGTGAAAGCCAGTCTACTGACATTGGGTTGTGGTGAAGCAAAGTGCAATAATGTTTATTGTAAGTTCCAAATAAGGATACCAGGCAGCTCACACTCAAGAAAACTCAGACTCTGATGCATATCAGCAAAGCATTTTTAAAGGCAAGGTGAAGGGTAGCAGAAGTCCATGACCATCTTGTTTACTTCTTCCATTTGGTGTGGGTTTTATTATCTGTAAAACAACTCATTAATGTTCATCAGATACTGTTATTTGTGTACTTTCAAGGTGGAACCAATGATGCCCTGACTGTCACATGGCATATTTACTCTTCAAATTGTTACCACTTCTCTAGGCCACACTGTTTTTTTGTTGTTGTTACTAGATGCTTACATTCTTTGAATAGTTAATTCTTGAGCCAAGGTTTTGTGACTCAGAGGAGGTCTGGAGATCACCCTTTCTACAAGTGGAAGGTAGAGTACACAGTAGTGAGGAGAGTCTATTCCATGAAGGCCCATAGGATTCTGCTTGGTTGCAATCACATCTGTAAAGCTTTTATTTCTAGATAATGTCACATTCTGAGATTCATCATGGATGTGAATTTTAGAGAAAGACTATTTAACCCAATATAGTTGGCTCTCTGTATCCCAAAATTCACATTTATCCTACATGCAAAATACACTTACTGCCTTCAAACATTCCAGAAGCCTTAACCAATTACAGCATTAACTCTAAATACAAATTTCATCTAAATATCATCAACTTAAAAGTTTCAAATCTTTACAAGAACATAAATATTTTAGTACTTGATAATAAACATATGAAACATTTTGAAATTATACATATATACATAAATTTATATTTTATTTATGGCTAAGTAAAATACATATTGGCTCTTTTCATTTTCATGAAAACTTAGGATTATTTTGTCTGTTTACACAAACACATGCATGCACACTACTGTTGAAATTTTAGTTGAGATTTCCTTGAATTTGTAGAGTAATTCCAATCCATTAATTTATAAAAATTAANTATATACATAAATTTATATTTTATTTATGGCTAAATAAAATACATATTGGCTCTTTTCATTTTCATGAAAACTTAGGATTATTTTGTCTGTTTACACAAACACATGCATGCACACTACTGTTGAAATTTTAGTTGAGATTTCCTTGAATTTGTAGAGTAATTCCAATCCATTAATTTATAAAAATTAAACAAAATAGCATAAAAAACACTTAACATCTTAAGTAACAGTCTTTTTAGTACATATATCAATTTTATATTGCCGACATCATTTCTCTTAATAGTCAATAAAATTGGCATTCTTAGCTCTTCTTCTGACTGATCTTCTCCAATCCTTACATTTTCAATAATTACACCATCATTTCCATGTCATTAGCTGTTAAGCATATTATTTTTAAAGCTTGATTCTTGGTATACATTATCTTTGTGAAATATTTATATTTCTTTATGTTCTAAACCTAAGCTTTTTATAATCTGGGCTTTTTTCTAGTGTTCAGGTTTTATTCTAATTCTCATATTTGTTGAACTCAATTTTTTATTTTTTTTTTAGAAAACAAACTGACACATATTGTATACTCCTATTTCTATGTTTAGGAAGACATATGATGCTTTTTACCTTGAAGAAAAATAGTTGGATAGAAGATTTGAATATGCTTTTTTGTATAGATGTATGAAATATTAATAGAATAGCAATTGTTATTCTTCCTCTATGTGTATTTTTATAATTTTCTAAAGTTAGAATATAATTATTTTTCAAAAAATTGATGGTAGTCAATTCTAATTTCTATCCATTTATCTACATTTGACTTAAAAAAAATATTCTGTATATAACTATTATATTAATTCTGTGTGAATCCTTTCTCAAAAGTTTCAGTATATGTGCAGAAAGCATGAAGAATTAAAGTTTTACTTTCCCAAACATTTAAATAAATGTAAATGTTTTCATGAGTGACCTAAATTTCAAGGAATTGTTTATTCACAAATAATTTAATATCATCTCAGAAACAGTTGTAATTCAGTGAGCTTGATTGTACTATCAGTTCACTGCTTACTAAGGCAATATAAACTGACATTTTAATGTAATACTTAGTAATACACCTGACTCGAAGGAACAGTTTTATTGCATGCTAGCAGAAAAAATGTATGCCCTTACCAATAAAAGGAAATTATTCTTAACCTACTAAACTGATATGATATTCAATTAATTATTCTGATTCTTATTGGGTGGCACATCTAATGTGGTAACATGTGATGCATCATTTTAAAATTTTATGTAATATGATAAACATTACATAATTTAAAATATATTTTATCATGTATATTATATGCTTTATATACATATATATATATTTCTAGTTTAAATAAACTGAATACAACTTTATAAAAAGTCTCTTCAGATGGCATCATCAGGACTGAGATGAACTTGTACTGAATGGAGGTATGCTGAGAATGGCTGAGTGTCTTTTAAGCAGTAAATAGCTCAGACAGAACTTGACACATTGATGATCAAGTATCATGAAAATGTAGCAGCATTTAAAAATGGAGTAGTGGCCTTAGAGTAATGAAAACGGAACTTAATTAANATTGGAGAAGGAAATGGCAACCCACTCCAGTATTCTTGCCTGGAGAATCCCAGGGATGGGGGAGCCTGGTGGGCTGCCGTCTATGGGGTCACACAGAGTCGGACACGACTGAAGTGATTTAGCAGCAGCAGCAGCAGCTCAGACAGAACTTGACACATTGATGATCAAGTATCATGAAAATGTAGCAGCATTTAAAAATGGAGTAGTGGCCTTAGAGTAATGAAAACGGAACTTAATTAAACTTAAAACATTTTGCATAGAAAAGGAAATAAACAGAATTAAAACACAACCTCAGAATGAGAGAAAATAATTGCAAATTATACAACCCAAAAAGGATTGATCTCCAGAATATAGAAGCAGCTCACACAGCTCAACATGAGGAAAACATACAGCCCATCAAAAAAATGGGCAGAAGACCCAAACAAACATTTCTCAAAGAAGACACACAGATGGCCAATAAACACATGAAAATATGCTCAATATCACTCATTGTTAGAGAAATGTAAATCAAAACTACAATGAGGTTATCACCTCACACCAGGCAGAATGACCATCATCAAAAAATTTACAAACAATAAATGGTGGAGAGTGTGGAAAAAAGGGAATCCTCTTCACTATTGGTGGGAATGTAAATTGATACAGCCCCTATGGGGAACACTATGGCAATTCCTTAAAAAACTAGGAAAGAACTATCAACAGTCCCACTATTGGCCATATACCCTGTTCAGTTCAGTTCATTTCAGTCACTCAGTTGTGTCCAACTCTTTGTGACCCCATGAACCAGAGCACTCCAGGCCTCCCTGTCCATCACCAACTCCCAGAGGTCACTCAAACTCATGACCATCGAGTCGTTGATACCATCCAACCATCTCATCCTCTGTCATCTCCTTCTCCTCCTGCCCCCAATCCCTCCCAGCATCAGAATCTTTTCCAATGAGTAAACTCTTCGCATGAGGTGGCCAAAGTACTGGCGTTTCAGCTTTAGCATCAGTCCTTCCAGTGAACACCCAGGTCTGATCTCCTTGCAGTCCAAGGGACTCTCAAGAGTCTTCTCCAATACCACAGTTCAAAAGCATCAATTTTTTGGCACTAAGCTTTCTTCAGAGTCCAACTCTCACATCCATACATGACCACTGGAAAAACCATAGCCTTGACTTGACTGACTTTGTTGGCAAAGTAATGTCTCTGCCTTTGAATATGCTATCTAGGTTGTTCATAACTTTCCTTCCAAGGAGTAAGCATCTTTTAATTTAATCACTGTTATCACCATCTTCAGTGATTTTGGAGCCCCCAAAAATAAAATCACTATTTCCACTGTTTCCCCATCTAGTTCCCGTGAAATGATGGCACCAGATGCCATGATCTTGGTTTTCTGAATGTTGAGCTTTAAGCCAACTTTTTCACTCTCCTCTTTCACTTTCATTCAGAGGCTTTTTAGTTCCTCCATACCCTGAAAAACCCATAATTGAAAAAGATGCACGTACCCCAATATTAGCTGCAGCACTCTTTACAATAGCTATCACATGAAAGCAACCTAGATGTCCACTGAGAGATGAATGGATAAAGAAGTTGTGTACATATATACAATGGAATATTAGTCAGTCATAGAAAGAACACATTTGAGTCAGTCCTAATGAAATGGGTGAATCTAGAGCCTGTTATGCAGAGTGAAATAAGTCAGAAGGAAAAACAAATATTGTATATTAGCACATATAAATGGAATCTAGAAAGATGTCATACTGATGAACCTAAATGGAGGGCATCAGTGGAGACGGTCACATAGAGAAGAGACTTGTGGACACAGTGGAGGAAGGATTTCAGTTCAGTTCAGTTGCTCATTCATGTCCATCTTTTTATGACCCCCATGGACTGCAGCACACCAGGCTTCCCTACCTATCACCAACTCCTGGAGTTTACCCAAACTCATGTCCATTGAGTTGGTGATG
>SJYX01019490.1:303219-361906 GCA_006410675.1 Oreotragus oreotragus
CCTGGGTTGTATGCACTTCCCAGGTCTAAGCCGCTCAGGTTCAGGTACTCGGGTACTCCTCAAAGGCACAGATTCGATTGGGCCTGCGTTTTGTGCCCTTTCCAGGTCCGAGCAGCTCAGGTGACCAAGTGTTTGGCGAGCACGGTCGCTGAGACTTATCGCCTCCCCTGTCCCTGCTGCTCGATTTTCTGGGTGTATAACCAGCACACCTTCTCAGGCAGATGTCAACCATCCAGAATCTCAAGAAGTCTTGGTTAGCAACGAAGTCTGCTTGCAGTTTGGTAGATGATGTGTCTCTGGGGCCACGATTGCTCCCTTCTGGTTCTGGCTGCCCTCAACTTTCTGTCTCCGGAGGGGGATGGGCTGGTCCGCAGTCGGCTAGCTCTAGTCAGTCCTTCGTTCTGTGAGCGGGCCTGGCGGTGTCTTAAGTCAGGGCTTTTTGCAGGGTAGCTATCCCACAGTCTGGTTTGGTATCTTAAGTTAGTTCCCTCAGATTGCCCTTAGGGCATTCAGGCCTGGTCCTTAATTTAAGCAATGCAGCCCACACCTCCCTGCCCAGCCCGGGCTTGCTAGTGGCGGATGCAGGTGCCTGCGCTGCTTCTCCGCTGGGAGTTACGTTGGGCACATAGTCTGTGGGTTTTAATTATTTATTCATTTTTCCTCCTGGTTATGTTGCCTTCTGAGGTTTCAAGGCTCGCCACAGACTCGCCAGTGAGAGTGCTTCCTGGTGTTTGGAAACTTCTCTCTTTCTTAAGACTCCCTTCCCGGGACCTATCTCCATCCCTACCTCTTTTGTCTCTCTTTTTATCTTTTATATTTTTTCCTACCTCCTTTCGAGGACAATGGGCTGCTTTTCTGGATGCCTAATGTCCTCTGCCAGAGTTTTGTGGAATTTACTCAGCGTTCAAATGTTCTTTTGATGTATTTGTGGGCAAGAAAGTGGTCTCCCCGTCCTACTCCTCTGCCATCTTAGGGCCGCCTCTCTGAAAAAATTATTTTAAATTAAGCATTCAGTTGCAACTGACCTAGAACACATTAGGCTTCGACCAGTTCAACATAACCACTTACCCCTCTCTCCTAGAGGTCAGGTGACACTTGTAAACTTTCTAAGTAGTGTTATGAATACTATGCTCACTTAACCCTTCAGACAGTNAAAAATTATTTTAAATTAAGCATTCAGTTGCAACTGACCTAGAACACATTAGGCTTCGACCAGTTCAACATAACCACTTACCCCTCTCTCCTAGAGGTCAGGTGACACTTGTAAACTTTCTAAGTAGTGTTATGAATACTATGCTCACTTAACCCTTCAGACAGTTGAAGGGTTAAATCTGACGTAGGCAGCAGGGTGGGTACTATTAGAGGAAACATCTTGGAAGGAGTTAATGACTCGCCCAGGCTCCCGGAGACAATTTGAGCATAGCTAGAGCTGTACAGTGTTCCTTATTCTCTCACACTGAAAAATGACTGTTGTGTTCCTGGGTAAGAGCATATACTTAACATCCTATTCATGCGTCAGAGCTCAGGTTCTCTTCCAGAGACTACAGCTAACAAAATATGTCAGACTTAATATGAATGTTCCAGTAGGCTTGGTGTTCTCCTCACTTTGGTTGTCACTGGTAAGTCGAGAAAATCTCCCCAGGGCCCCAAATCCCAGAGGGCTGGGCCGAGCACATGACAAAAGACCACTGGGCTTGGTCTTTCCCATCTCCCAACATACACAGAGGTAACTGCCTTCCCTGACAGCCAACAAAAAGATTATAGTAAGCAGGAGCAGGGCTTGTAAATTTCCATTATGCTCTATGCCTGATTCCACATGGTTAATGTATTCATTTATTAGAACAATTTGTGAAAATCCCCAAGGGTCTGGTAAGGCTGCTGCCTAATGGTTTTATCGTGTCATATACTTTCTTCATGCCTGTCCCTTTAACACTTACTGGATTGGCAAGAACTTTGGACCAACCACTACTAAAAATACAAGTAAACTCTAAACAAAGCAAAAAGAGGAGAGGCATTTCGTGCCCCTGGAGTTTCCTTCATCAACAAAAAATATTTCATTTTTGTATGTTTTATAGCTGATTCATAAATGCCACTGTCACAGCCTACCAAATTCACATTGAACTCAAGGCTTATTTTCAGGGATCAGCAAATCACCTTCAGATTTCAGGTATGGATTTGAACCGAAGGGTGATGGGAGCAATCTCAAGTCAATGCAGCCACACTGTCACTACACCTCTTACTGGGTGGAGCAGGCACAGAGCAGAGGCGGGGGCTTGTATAACCCCAGGCTGCAATGCAAACCAGAGGGAAGGGGTGCCTGGCCCCTGGCAGAGGTCCTCTCTGGGGAGAGCTGCAGTGATAAAGCCCAGGCTTCATGGCTTAACACACACATGAATGTTAGAGCGTAAGTAGAAATCTTGGCCAGAACTGAGGCCTCCAACCTTGGCCAGACTTTTGGTGTATCTGTGCCCTTCATCCCAGTGGGATGGAAGCAACAATGTAAATAAGTAGAGCCAAACTCACATGCAACACTTAGAAACCAACTTAATGGAGACTCCTAATGAGTGCCAGATCTAGAATGGAGGCCATCCTCACCACAGCAACTGCTGCATGACCAGGGCTCATGGGGACCTCCCTTTGAGAAACTCCAGGGACAGCAAGAAACAAAATTCTGCCCAAGATGGAGAATACAAATGACTATTTGTATAGTGAAATGGCCACCACTAGTATATAGTTCTTGTCTCCCGTACCTAATTAAGTACTAGGTGCTTGAAAAGAAGACTGACAGAACAAAAAGAATGGATTATCTCTTAGCTGTAATTTAAGGAACAAGGACCCGGTCAGTGTTGTATGCTGATGACAGGTGATGGGTGAAAATGCCCATGTTTGGAAACACTGAATTGCTTTACATTAGAGGGGATTACAGAATTGTGTGGAACAGGGAAGAGGAGGGAGAGGGACATTGAGAGGTTGGAAGGAAACAGGGCTGAGTACAGAGACAGAGGTGGGCACAGAGATTCAGAGCTTTGTGGATAAAGAGGGTTTTGGAAAAGAGAGTGAGTTTTTGCGAAGGGAATGCAAAGAGCTGTGCAAGGTGAACTCTGCCATCTGCCCTGTGGAACTGATATATATGAAATTAATTTTGCATCTGTTATTGTACTATGTGAAAAGGACCGGACAGAGTTTTGCCTTATGTGAAGGAGACATTTGGAGGTGGTCTGACTTTAAAGATAGTTTACATGGTGTATGCAAAACTCTGAGGATCCTTGGAGGGACTTCAAACCATAGCCCGTGTGGCTGCAGATTGGAAGAGATTTACCAGACACATTAAAATGCCTGGAGCAGAGGAACATGTGGAGGCTTCTAACATGAACTCTAATTCCAAAGTCACCAGGACAAATCATCCAAATTGCTGTCTTGATTTCTGTTGGAATTACCTTCTATGTGAGCAGCTCCCTGAAGCCACTCCAGGGATGGCTGGATGGCTGGAAGGGGAGTGTGAGGGATGTAGGAGACTGGCTGGCCTTCTGTTAAGTTCACAGGGCTCCTAACCCCTGGTGACATGGGTTCTCCAGGGAATGACAACATGCATGGGGGCAAAAGTGGAGGCTGTTGGTGGTGACTGCCAATACCTGGATTACAGATGAGTAACAATGAATGATCAGGTGGTCATGGCGGCAGATGTACGTGCCACACTATGAGTAAACCCCCACTTTTGCTAATAACACTGTGCTATCACTGAAGTCACTTAATACTGTCATGGTAATGAAGGGCAAGTTGGGGCTTTTTTTCAACAGACCCCTTTAGAGGCTCACTTACTAGCTGTTGAGACAGGCCATAAGCAGCTATAAGCTTTGGTTTCACCTTATAAAAAAACTGAGGATAATATCAGTGTCTGCCTGAATGACGTAAGTTAACTTCTAGCCCATAATATGTTAACAATGATGCTGATGATCACTAGTATTATAAGGCCGCTTGGTAATCAGTGTGCACAGTTGGCATCTACTCACTCTTATAAGATGAAATTCCCACGGTGGTTTTCTGGTCTCTTCTTCACCTCTTTCTTGTGCAGTCCTTGTAGTAAGCACGGATTCAGTCTTCTAAATGGTGGAACAAGTAGATATTTTAAAATACTAAAGTTTATCACCTTTGCTTTTTAGTTCATAGAGGGCCACTGATGCGTTTATACACTGATAATACAAACTTGTCTAGAGTGGGTCCACTAATCCATTTGTACACTGATAATATAAATTTGTGTACAGTGGGTTCACTAATGCATTTCTACATATATGCATTTCCGATAATATAATTTGTGTACAGTGGGTATACATAGCATTAGAGGATCATAGAAGGTCATACAATGGTTTCTGCGTCCTAAGACTTCTCATTAGGAAGTAGTTAGGGTGAAGGTAGTCTTTGTACCAGGGATAGACTACTGTCTTCCCTGTGTGATCTGAGGATGTACAGGAAGCTGTGGATGCAGGCAACAGCCAGTAGAACCTTCAAAATACTCCACCCCATAAAATTTCCTTTGGCACAGTGATGGCCCTTTAAAAACCCCACCTTACACTTTCCCGTGCCTACTTCTCCACTTCTGGTTCCGTTCCCACCAGCAAACCCATAATTTTCCTTTACACATTAACTGTTGGCTAGTTTGGAAACACTCCACCCCACCCCACCCCACCCCAACCCAGCCCTTCCCCCACGGGTCTCGCGTGCCCAGGCTCCCTGGGCTATCTCTGTACACCAGGCCTCAGCACCTGGGCAAAACGGTGGGANCCCTTCTCCTGCTCTCCCCAAACGCAGCCTTGAGCGTTACAGCCTCAGCAGAGATGAAAATCTGAACAACGAAGAGATTAAAAAAAAAAAGGTGGGGAAATTTCTCTCCCCTTTTCCAGCATCAGCTCACAGGGACAAGCTGTCTCTTGGGCCCAAATTGAATGATGGGAATAAATGAACCAGTCATGCGGGCTCCCATCCAAAGCTGCCAGATGTCACCTCTTCCCCCCACCCCAACCCAGCCCTTCCCCCACGGGTCTCGCGTGCCCAGGCTCCCTGGGCTATCTCTGTACACAGGCCTCAGCACCTGGGCAAAACGGTGGGAGGGTGGAGGGCACAACCTTGGTGCCAGCCTCTTGGCTTTTGTGGGTTTCAGCCAGACCCTGAGTGTTATTTTAGTGCAACTTTGGTGTTTAATTTGAGGATGTGTGTGGATCAGAAGGAGGGACCAAAACATTATTTTTTTTTCCATCCACCAAAATGATCAAATTTGATATTCCAAAAAACGCACAGCCTGGTCCAGAGCTGTGTCCAGTTGCGAAGTGGGAAATGAGTGAAAAGTCCCTCCTCTGCCAGGGACCATCACTCCTTAACCACTGGCCACTGCGCAGGCCCGTTTACTGTGGGCAGCACCTGGGCTGTCTGTGGTTTCCGCCCACCCAGAAGCCGGTGCCCTGAGGCTCTCCTTGCCTTCTTGAAAGTGCACACAGCATCTTCGCTGGAAGAACATCCTACAGGGTTGTTTAATTTCTTACAGCCTTGAAACAGCCACAACCAGCAGCTGCTGAGCCATGGCTGAAGGAGAAACCACAACCTTCAGGGCCCTGACTGAGAAGTTTAACCTGCCTCTAGGCAATTACAAGAAGCCCAAGCTCCTCTATTGCAGCAACGGGGGCTACTTCCTGAGAATCCTCCCGGATGGCACAGTGGATGGGACGAAGGACAGGAGCGACCAGCACAGTAAGCACCCATCTCACGTTTCTGGTATCTTCCTCAGTCAGGGATGGGAGAAGGGAGAACAGCTAAGGGCTGTAAGCCCTTCTCTAAGGTTCTTTTTCAGACATGACACACTCAGATGCAGGGCTAACAAGGTACAGAGGGTCTGAGTGTGCACAACGGGGAGTTGTGAGGGCAACAGCCTGCCTAAAGGAGTCTGATTTCAAGAGTTTCAGAGGACTCTCTGTTGACCTAACATACTTGCTGTGAGATCAGACTGGCTGCCAATGTTCAACTGTTCCAGATTCCTATAAGCAGCGAGAGGCCTGGTCCCCAAGGCTAGTCAGGGCCTGTCTCACTCCATGACGGGAAGGGCCACACGGTGTGGGGGCAATAAACTCCCAACAGACAAGGGCTCAATTTCAAGTTAACCGATTCTCCAGGTTATGTTTCCACTGGGCTTGATTTGTGAGATCCTAGTTCACAATCGTAGTCTTACACATCATTAATTATGCTGCTCTCGCTCTGCATATCATGCAGACATGGCTGCGGTAACTGGGAGTAAAGTCATTCTCCAGACCTTACAGAAACAGGAGAGCAGGAGCGATTTGAGCCAAAGGCTGAGTATCTCCTCCGGGCTTTGCTGCCAGCCCTGCTCTCAGTTGGTGTTGATAAATGGCGGAAAAGACTCTCCTTGACTATCTAAGAAAAGAATCTCTCCCTTCTGCTTTGGTATTTCTGGCAATGGTGTGTATGTTTGATACGAGGTGTCTGGGTTCTACTGTGATGTCACTGGGGATTCCCTGAGCCCCACCAAATCATTTGATGTTGGAGCGGAGCCAGAAGTCAGATCTGGTCCCCGCTCAGAGGGCCTGAGGGGTCAAACGTGTCATGAGCCAAGGGAAGGAAAGTATGGATGAAATCAGGAGACATAGAATAGCACAGGTAGAATTTAAGGTTGTGCAGGATGGCTTTAAAATGAGATACAGAACACTGGCTTTGATGTGATGGTAGTCTTTATTATTGATTTGATTTACACCAAAGGTTAGGGCTTCCCAGGTGGTACTTGTGGTAAAGAACTCACCTGCCAATGCAGGAGACTCAAGAGATATGGGTTTGATCCCTGGGTTGGAAAGATCCCCTGGAGGAGGGCATGGCAACCCCTCTAGTATTCCTGCCCGGAAAATCCCATGGACAGAGGAGCCTGGCAGGCCACAGTCCATAGGGTCACAAAGAGCTGGACACAACTGCAGCAACTTAGCATGCCCGTACACACACCAAAGGTTGCAGGCACTAGGCACAAACGGTCACCCCAGTGGTGTTCGCTCTCCATCCACAGAAGCACAGATGATGGGGGCGGGAGCTAGCATTTACCAACCAACCAGGTGGCACTGTCCCTTCCCTCTCACCCACCAAGCAGATGCTTGCAATGAGAAGCAGGAAGTTTGGGGCTGACTGCTGCAGGGTCAGCTTAGTTTTAATGGCTTGTCTTCAGATGGACTTCCAAATGCCTATACTTGATGAAAAATACGTTCCAGAGTATAGCAAAAAAAAAAGACTACTGAGTATGTCAAACATATATACAGGCAATGTTCACTGTAAATAAATGGACTTAGACTTCAATCTGTTGTGTTCTATCAGGCAAGCTATACAATTTGCGTGATCTGCCTCACACAACACAAAGGGAACAAGCTGTAATTTCTAGAAGGTTTTAAACATTTCTATTAAGTCTTATCAGTTTTTTGAACCAACGAGAATGTTCTCTAGTCTTCCACATCCCAGAGGAAAAGACAACCTTGGTGATGTGTTCTATGGGGTTAAGCTGGCTCTTCTGGGAAACCTTAAATTCTGGGGTCACAGGAGGCTACAATTACAATTCCAAGTACTAGAATTTCTGTACAAAGGGCATGTGACTTCACTGTTAACATTACAGTCTGCACTCTAGGTACAGAATGTGGGACAACTTCTGCATAGTGCTGCAATTCAGCTGCCTGACCTGCGATGTCAGAAGCCCCGGAGGGCAGCATACAGTGGCACAGGAGTGTGTATGAGGAGGTCGACACAAGAGTGAGGGTGGATTCATTACTTCCCAAGTGAACTCAGCCTAGTTATGTAACTGTTCTGGCCTTACTTTTCTCAACTGTAAAATAAGAGCAACATTACTTGCCTCCCAAGTTTCTTGGGCGGGTTACATGAGACAATGTAGTGAAAATTCTTGGCACAGCCTCTTGATCAAGAGTAACAGCTCCCCATATGTTGGTTCATGTTGCTACTGTCGTCACCACTTTCACCATCACTACCACCACCAAGATTTCCATGCACTCAACACAGCACATGGAACACAGGATAGCCCTGAAGGACCCTCCCCAGGCTCTTCTCTTTAGCAACACTGCCCTCCAGGAAGCCAAGGGTTTGGATTCAGATTTTGATTCAAGCCCTCTCTGGCAACATTCAGAGTTGTTGTGTTGGCCTATTTACTTAGTCTAGAACTAAGAACAAGGGCCAAGGAGAACAGAAATCGAAGCAGGGTGAGTAAGCCAAAATCCATCCCCCACTACCTGTCAGTGCCAGGAGAACCAGGTAATCCATGAACCCCTTGCAGAGACTGGAGGCCTAGATTTAGAGTCAGAAACCTTGAGGTCATATTCCTATGCTGCCGCTTTCTAACTGGATCAGCACCAGACAATTATCATTCTCTCCATTTGGCATAAAGTGCTCTGCAAAACGGAGAAGGCAATGGCACCCCACTCCAGTACTCTTGCCTGGAAAATCCCATGGACGGAGGAGCCTGGTGGGCTGCAGTCCATGGGGTCACTAAGAGTTGGACATGACTGAGCGACTTCACTTTTCACTTTTCACTTTCATGCACTGGAGAAGGAAATGGCAACCCACTCCATTACTCTTGCCTGGAGAATCCCATGGACGGAGGAGCCTGGTGGGCTGCAGTCCATGGGGTCGCACAGAGTCGGACACGACTGAAGCGACTTAGCAGCAGCAGCTCTGCAAAAGCAGCTTCAAGTCTCCCAGCCCCCAGACCCTTCCCATCATCTTCTCCTCTACAAAAATGTGAAACTCTCCGGTGTTCCCAGCTATCTCAACTAGTGGGGAAATACTGAGGCTGTTTCCTCACCTGTGCAATGGGAAAAGCAACACTGCCTTGTGTGTCTGACAAAGCTGAAAACTCACGAGATCCTGCACCCAAAAGGACAGAGTCCCTGCCATGGATGCAGCCACTAAATGTGGCTCTGTCGCCCTCTTCTGCCCAGTGGTGGTACTGCCACAATCTTTCTGAATTTCAAGGTTCTTCAGAAACAGAATCAACCTGGGCAGGCATGGAGTGGATGATCCCTGGGTGGTTAGCACGATGGTTTGTATTCCTTGATCATTAGTTGGAGCATGGCTAGAGACCATGAAGACAAGTGGATAACCACACTCTAAAACTTCCTCCAGGGAGAGTATTTCTAAAAGCCAACCAAATATTTAAATAAATCTACATACACCATGCAAAATGGAACTATATGCCTTCCAGTACTACAAGGCAAAAAAACAAAACAAAACTCAACTCCTTTCCCAGCTTCTCTTTGTCCCCAACCAGATGATCTACCCTGGACAAGACTGAGAGGTCTGCAAAATGTATTCCCTTTCTACCCCCAGGAGAATAAGTTTCCCAGAACCTAACCCAAGGTCTTTCTTGGAGTGGAATAAGCTCAGGATGGAAGGATGTGCATGGATAACTGTCCTGTAGACCTGAGTCAGTGGTCTCCACAGGTGGGAACTTCTGGCCTGCACAGGAGATGTTTGGTTCATCCCTTTACAATGGCTCAAATCACAGCTGTAGGCAGTTAGCAGTGCAGACTATGGACATCTGTTACTATGCCCCACTAGGAAGGCCAGGCAGGACCAGAGAGGAGTGGCAGACTGCGAGAAGGGGCGCTGGGGCAGGGTGTGAGAAGATTTTTGTTGACTCCTAGGGTGTGGCTTGGGGGGCTGGTAAGTGGCCGCATCACCAGGAGAGGGAGGCTCCTGGAGGAGGAACAGGGGCAGGGAATGAGGACCAGCTTCAGCTCAGACACGCAGTGTTTGAGGAGGGCCTTGTGTATCAAGGCAGCCCTCCTCGGGGTCATACCGCACATTTCCTGTGCGATTATCTAATGGTCTCCTGCCTCACTGGGCTCCCTGAGGACGAGGACTTCGTCTCTCACAGCTCAACACTGCAATCTGTGTGTCAAGCACATGGCTGGGCGGTCAGGATCATAGCCAATAAATATTAATTTGATGAGTGAATGAACTGTGTTGGAAGCAAATAAATTCAAATTCAATAATATATTCCATAAATATCTATCAGGCACCTAATATATGCCAGGCGTTGCACTAGACTATTTAATTTCCTCTTAGCCACGGTCCTGATGAGGTTATTAATTATCATTTATAATGAACTGCCCTGTGAACTAACTCTGTGAACACTGAGCCCTGGGAACAGCCAGTAATTGGGAAACTTGGCACCAACCCACAGCTGCATCTTCCAAAACTAAGGCTCTCTTATAGCACACTTGTACCCCTGACACCAACACCACAGTGGTGGTTTCACACCACACGCTAATGAAATGAACATATTGGATTCACACAGCCCATCTGTGGGCCCAGTAGATGCAGGACCCATCACTGCGGTTTACTGGCTCCCTGTCAGCTTCCCGGTCAGGAAGTTACTTTTTCTCCACATGCCTCAGTTTCCTTGTTTTAAAAACGAGGATGGCAACAGTACCCACCCTCATAGGAAAGTTGGAATTTTAAGTATGACAGTTTGTGAATGTCTTTAACAGCCTGCCAGGCACATAATAAGTGCCTGGAACATGGTATTTATCAGCAGCAGCATCCTGAGGCTTGCTGGGCCTTCCTCATCTAACCATCTGATCTTTGGAGTGTGCTGAGTTAAACCAATGCTACACCAGCTCCCTGCATCTCGGCATCTCCGGGCTTGGAGCTCTTGAGGCCTGGCATGTAGGTACCCTGTGCCCAGGCACCAGTGGCTCCGCAAGCCCTGCCCTGTCTCGCCTCTCTGCATAGCAAGCTGTCTTGGGCAAAGCAAGGAGCTCCGTGCCTGACTCTGCTCTTTTGGGGGGAGTTCACTCTCTGTCTAAGGGGCCCATAACCTATTTCTGGAGCAGTAACTGGAAGATAGGAAAAAGCTCACGAGCATCCCAAACCTGCAGCCCCCTCCTGTGGCGCGCACCCCTCACCTCCCCAAGCACGTACAAGGCTTCATGGGGAGCAGGATTACTGGCACCACTCACCACACAAATGGAAATGTTCCTGAGCAAAGTGTGTGCCAATCAAATATTTATAAATCAAACCACATCCTAAAGGCACTAGAGGAGTTCACTGGTCCTCAGAACCCTGCTTTGCAGCCCTTTAGAAAGGGCTCCTT
Source organism: Oreotragus oreotragus (assembly GCA_006410675.1). NCBI lineage: Eukaryota > Metazoa > Chordata > Mammalia > Artiodactyla > Bovidae > Oreotragus > Oreotragus oreotragus. The sequence continues at coordinate 314,360 of SJYX01019490.1, forward strand.
CCCTCCAGTGAATCCCTCCTGCCCGCAGTTCTGCAGGCGGCCCAGATTCCCCATCCTGCTGTGGCTCACCACCTGATGGTGAACCCACTGTGCTCCCCGGTGCACTGGTGTGCTCTTCAGGTGACCACAGTGGGCAGAGCCAGGCATCAGCGAGAGCGACTGGTCTTCAGACAGGCATGCTCTCCCTGGAGGCACACCCTGCTGAAGGCCTCCCTCCCTCTCCTCCCTACCAGCGCCTTATCTGCTTACACAGGAGGGATTTTTCCAGATAGACTATTTTTTTTTTTAAGTATCACACAGTCCATGGACTGTATCAAAATTTTCCAGGCACCTTTTTCAGACCCTAGAGGAGAAGCAAATACCTTTACACATTCTAAGAAAAGTGTTTTTCATACACACACACACACACACACACACACACATATGCATCCAAACCACTGTAACTTTTTTTCCCCCACAAACTCCATTTTATTTCTTCTCCGTCTTTCTCTAATGTTTTACAGTGCCTGGCTTGTGGCTACATTTTAATTATAAATGCCACTGACATAAAACCACCTCACCAAGTTCTGAATGAGGCTGACCTCATTTTGGGTAAACAAGGCAAAGGACGGGAAGTCTCCAACCCAGAATAAACCAGGCACGTAATCTCTCTGGGCCTCTATCTGGAGAACAGAGGTGGAAAGCAGGCTTAAAGGCCATGGAGGAACGTGCTGCAGAAGCGGGACCTCCCTCCGCAGCATTCATCCTGATGAACGCAGCAGCTATAGTCTTACTTTTCAAAATTCCTAGGGAAGGACAGGAAGAGAATAGCATGGTGCCTCCAAGCTCATGTCTCTTGGCACTGGCAGGTTCTAAGTCTTGTTCCTTCTTTCTATCCTTGGAATGTAAGGGATCATGTGTCTTACTGTGACTAAACTACTATGAAGAGCTAACGGAAGGCTCTGAGGAGCAGAAGAGAAAACCAGAGATACCAGCTTATAATTCCTCAGGAAAAGAAGGAAGAGCTCTAGACAGGGACCAGCATATCCACTCAGATCCCTGGCGTCCCCCTTACCTAGGTTTCCCTAAGGATGAGGCAGGAGCATGGGCTGCAAAGGTCATCTTGTATATTTCAGTTATTTGACATTTACTTTTGATAAATTGGCCATTCCCAAACCAGCACACCCTAACGCGTTCCTAGACAAGGAGCAGGACTCTGGATTCCACTGGGGACACTCTGGTTACTTGTCCATCAGGCAAATGCTTCCATTCTTTCTGTAGCACATTTTTAAAGTGTTTTATAGGTTTGAATTTCTCAAAGAAACTTGTAACTGACACTAGAGTACCTTTTTTAAAAATTGCTTTTCATTTCTTCTGCTAAGTCAAAAGTCTCTGTCCATATTTCAGAGATGGGGAACAGTAACTCCCCTGAGGGCTGAGTGATTTGCCTTCTTTTTCAAAAAGTACTTGCCCCTTCATCCTTGGGATGCTACAGAGCCACTGACCACCCTGCTCATAGAGAGCAAGTCCTAAATTCCCCATATGGGAGAGAGGAGGTGCTGCCTCCACCCGAGTCCTGGGTGCTAACCTGGTGGAAGGTGCTGGAAGAAGACACTGAACAGAGCAGGTGTGACCTGAGTGGCCCTTCACCAGCTTCCCTGGTTCCCTGTCTGCCCTTAAATTGTTGTTCAGTCACTAAGTTCAGTCACTATGCGACCCCATAGACTGCAGCACATCAGGCTTCCCTGTCCTTCACCATCTCCTGGAGTTTGCTCAGACTCATGTCCATTGAGTTGGTGATGCCATCCAACCATCTCATCCTCTGTTGCCCCCTTCTCCTGCTGCCCTCAGTCAGGGTCTTNGACCCCATAGACTGCAGCACATCAGGCTTCCCTGTCCTTCACCATCTCCTGGAGTTTGCTCAGACTCATGTCCATTGAGTTGGTGATGCCATCCAACCATCTCATCCTCTGTTGCCCCCTTCTCCTGCTGCCCTCAGTCAGGGTCTTTTCCAGTGAATCGGAAAGGTATGTCTGCCCTCAAGATGACATACCTTCTGTAGATACCTGCATTCAGGTCTAGATGGTCCCCGAGATCAAGTCTGTGTTGGGTCACAGAGCACCGCAGGGGCCAGCAGCAGCAAGAAACCGAATGTCTGCTCACCAACTATAAACCAGTCTCTTTACACATCAACTACCCAGCCTCACCCAGAACAGTACAACACCATCAGCAACCCCATCACCCGAAGTTAACCACTGTTACCAACTTGCTGGCTGTTCTTGCCTCAGTATTGTCTTTTGGAAGGAATGAAGTTAGGATGAAAGGCAATTTCCCTCCACTCCCCTTCCCAGTCTCAGTCATTTTCATCCTCCCCAGAGCAGCCACTGCTATGAATTTGGACTGAGTCAAATGCACATTTTTATCTTTTACTCCCTATCTATTCATGAGCTATGTGTACCAGTTTATGTTTTGTTTACAAAATTTTCATCAAGGATTTACCATAAATATTCTTTCGCAGTTTGCTTTTTTTCCCCATCATACATTATTTTCTGCTTTTCTTTGAGATAGAAAACAATTATAGAGAGAGGGAAAAAAGAGGGTTTTGGTTGTTGCACTTTTGTTTGCTTTTAGCTCGAAAACAAGTGGAGTTTTTGCTGTGTACTGCTTGATTGCTCTGGGTCATCTGACCCTAAATAGGTGTAAGCCCCTGAAGGCGGGGACCTTGCCCATACTGAACAGCGCACCCAGCACGTAATGCCTAGACCATGAATGCATGGTGACTCAGTGGCTTCTCCTGAGGCCCCTGCTCCCTCCAAGAGGGCAGGGCTGCAGCTTCCACCACGGCTGTTGGCCAGTCCCTCACTCTCTTTGCAAGCCCCCCTCTCCCACTTGCTCTCCTTCCCTCCCACCCCTTGAAAGCAGCTGCAGGAGGATGTAGGTTTGGAAAACTGGAATGAAGTCACACCAGGCAGTTGGACACCTCGTCAGCTACGCGAGCAACACGCTGGGTGTTACTCCTTCCTGCCAGCCCTGCTTGTAGAAGGATATACGTTTAAGCAACTTAGCCAGAAAGAAATCCAGTGAAAATGAGCTACGAAACTTGGACATCCTGGAGAAATAATATTTACAGAGGAAACTCTTGAGACAAACTCTCACCAGTGCGACAACTTGGTGCTGGGGCTCAGGGCCGAGGGCTGAGTCGTGTGCCAGGCAGCTCTGTCTCATGTTTACCTCCATGGGGCGTTTACATGGCCAAGACGGGGCTCCTCAGACGGCAAAGTCAACTCTACCTACCCCCACAGCGAGACAAACGGGCAGTATCTAAGGCGCAGAACAGAAACGGACTAGAAAATAAAAAGCTAAAAAAGTAAGTCTTCCTAGGTGATCACGATGTACTCGTGTAGGTTCATCATTTATAACAACTGTACCTCGCTGGTGGGAGCTGACAATAATGGGGAGACTGTGCCATGCAGGGGAGGGGCACATGGTAAATTTCATACTTTCCCCGTATTTTTGCTATGAACCTAAAACTGCTCTACAAAAGGAAGTCTATTAAAAAAACATTTTCCTTGATTACCCAAAAGGACTTGCCCTTTGGGGTTTCTGCTGCAGCTATAATGTGACTGACTTATATATAATGTGACCTACTTATATAGATGTGCGTGCTAAGTCACTTCAGTCGTGTTTGACTCTTTGTGATACCACAGACTATAGCCTGCCAGGCTACTCTGTCCATGGGATTCTCCAGGCAAGGATACTGGAGTGGGTAGCTATTTCCTTCTACAAGGGATCTTTCCCACCCAGGGATCGAACCCAAGTCTCCCGCATTGAAGGCAGATTCTTTACCATCTAAGCCAAAGTCCCAGGTAGCTAACATCATCATGGCTACAAAACAGGGTTCTGGATGGCCATCTGACATGTTGTGCAGGTCAGATCTTGAACATAACGGGGACCAAGGAGTGAAGTGAATATGGCTTGATTTGGACCAATCTTTCTGGTAACTGTTCAAGGTATTGTATGAAAGAGAGGAAAAAGCAGGATATTTAAAATAGTCAAGCCTGGATTCTGGTCATGGTTTTGTCTATGATTCCAAGTACAATGTCTGGTAAAGGTGCTCTTACCAAGCTTCAGTTTCCTCACCTGCAGGACAGAGCCAGTGCCACCTTCCTCCAGGGATGCTGTGAGAAGCGATGATGTCACCTAAACACAACAAAAATGATAGCAATTTTACTGGACACTTCTAGGTGTCAGATCATTAAACTTCACAATTCTATGGAGCAGACACTATCATTACAGATAAGGAAACAGAGGTAAATACCATATCCAATCATTACAAAGCTAATACACAGTCAAACCAGAATTTAAATACATGCAGTTTGCTTCCTGAGTCCAAACTCTTCAGTTTTACACTATTTATACCAAGATAGAAACTAGCAAGATGCCTAGCACATTGTAGATGATGAGTAAACAATTATTCCCTTCCTTTGGTCTCTCTGGAGAAAGCAATGGTACCCCACTCCAGCACTCTTGCCTGGAAAAGCCCATGGACGGAGGAGCCGGGTAGGCTGCAGTCCATGGGGTTGCTAAAAGTCGGACACGACCGAGCGACTTCACTTTCACTTTTCACTTTCATGCATTGGAGAAGGAAATGGCAACCCACTCCAGTGCTCTTGCCTGGAGAATCCCAGGGACGGGGCAGCCTGATGGTCTCCTGTCTATGGGGCCGCACAGAGTCAGACACGACTGACATAGCAGCAGTAGCAATCCGGTCTCTCTTAAATATACAGGATTATGCTGAGAAACTGATAGAAAACACATGTGCAAGTTCTCTGCAAATCAGAGATCAATGAAAATACTGAGCATTGAAAGAAAATTTTTATTGCCATACATTCACATACCTTACAATTCACCCATTTAAAGTATGCCATTCAGTGGTTTTCTTAGAGATTTGTGCAGCCATCTCTACAATCAGCTTTCATCACCCTAAAAGAAACCCTATACCTCTTAACCATAGTTTCCCTCCCTCTCTCCAACCCCTTCCTCAGCCCCTGGCTACCACTAATCTACTTCCTGCCTCTATGGGTTTTGCCTATTCTGGACATTTATTTTAAATGGAATCATACAATATGTGGTCCTTTGTGAATAAGCTTCTTCACTTAACATGCTTCCAAGGTTCGGCCATGCTGTAGCACGCACCAGTACTTTATTCCTTTTTATGGTAAAACAATATTCTGTTGTATATAGCACCGTCATTAAACATATTTACATGCTTTCGAGACTCCTAGGGCTGGAAAAAGCCTCTAGAAATTGAATCTAAATCATTCCAATTTTACTAACAAGGAGACTGTGGCCTGAAAGTTAAACAACCCAGCCAAGGTCCTGCTCCTAAGTGGCAAAGCCCAGCCTTGAACCTTACAACTCACAACTCGGTCGCATGTTGCTTCACTCCACAAAGCATTATTAGAAACACAATTCAAAATGTGCAGCATACTAATGATGGGCCAACAGAATCATCTCTGCAAAGATTAGCCTAACACTGTCCACTCAACAAATACACACTGGCTCTCCCCAGGGTGCAGAGCACTGTGGGAGGCACTGGAGACTGAAGGGGAAACAGGACAGATAAAACTCCTGCCCTTTCTTCCAAGTGTACACTCCCTGGGGAGGCAGAAATAAATGAGTAAAGCCCTAAACAACAATAATAATTGCACGCTAAGTGCCATGAAGGAAGCAAACCAGGAAGGAGAAGGACAAAGATGCAGGGACTAGGGTGCCAGGGCTCCTGGGGTGGGGGTGAACGGGCTTGCTGTGCAGAGTGTTGTGGGGTACTTGTGGGGGAAGGCCTCTCTGAGGAAGGGTTTTTGGGCTGAGGCCAGGAGGAAAAGGACCATCTCTGTGACTATTAGGGGAGAGGAGATACTAGACAGAGGGCAGAGCCTGTGCAAAGATCCTGTGGCAGAAGAGAGACTGGTGTGGGAAAGGAGTGGCGTGGCTGGAGTAGTGACTCAGTGAGCGAGTGGTGGGACCCGAGGTTGGAGAGAGGAGGCCTCTGGCCTGTGCTCTCATGACGGCCTCTCAAGAGCTAAGCAGAGGCAGGAGGCCTGGTGGCAAAGGAAATTGTGGCTTCTTATCAGTTAAATAAACTCTGCTCACCAGAGGAAGTGAGTGGAGGTCCTGAGTCTCTGCAGCAAAGACTTTCAAGGACCAGAGAACTGAGTCTTCAATAATGGTGATGTAACTACGTATCACCCTTGGGATGAATCAGAAGATAAGGAAAACAGAGGGAAATGAGAAGATACAGACATACTAATAAGGAAGTGGTAAAATGATTACCACACATCCTCATAAGGGGACACAATTCAACTGGCAAAGATGGAGGATAACTCCTTCACTGCTTCAGTGGGAAGATTTCCAGTCAGTTTTAACTGAAAAACACAGGTACAGGACTGTAGGGTATCTCGCCATTTGTGTAGGAAAAAACAAAAAGACAGGAGGGATTAAATCTATTTCTCATACATAAAATCTCTCTAGAAGAACACACTCAAAATACACCTAGGAGGAGTTTACTTGTTTGTCTCTGTCTACCCAGGAGAATATACCCCAGGGGAAGGGCAAGGATCCTTGTCTGTCTTGACCCCTATCAATTGGGAGCAAGAGGTTGGAAGGGGCAGAAGGAAGGCATTCATTACCTCCTCTTCTGTGTTTCCAAGTATGAAACATGGGAATACATTTCTGATTCTAAGAAAGCAAATAAAAAATGAAAACAAGGAAAAGCAATCAGGGGCCTAGGAGTATAAACTGAAGGCCTGTGTTCCTTCTAGCATCCCCTGTACCTCGGCCTCTGACAAAGTTGACCCTTACAGAGGTAAGCTGACTCCCAAAGAACTATTGGATGCTCAGTGGTTCCCAGTCCAGATTTCACTCTTAATCATAACAATGGTTAGGACCAATGAAACTGTCCCAAAGTGGGCAAGGCACCATGGGAGTATCAGTCAGTGTAACTGGAGAGGAGGTAACTCAGAGCATCTCAGTCTTTACCCTTAACCTCGGTGTTTCCCAACCTTGACACTACTGACTTTTGGGGCTGAATAATTCCTTGCTGTGAAGGGGTTCCTTGGGCACTGTAGGACGTTGAGCAGTATGCCTGGCTTCTACTTGCTAGATGCGAGTAGCACTATCCCACCCTAGCTGGGACAACCAAAAGAGTCTACAGACATGGCTACCTGTCCCCTGCAGAACAAAATCATCCCCAGGTAAGAACCACCACTCCCATCCCAGGTACCTTCTTCATTCTCCCTGTCAGAGGTCAGGATTTCCCCTCTACTAGTACCCGAGTGGGGTTGCCACAGAGGCAGGGGCTTGACTGAACTTCATTGTGGGTGAGCTCCTTGAGTTTCATACATGCCAATAACTTCCTGGGAACCTCTTCCATCTGGGAAAATAACACTATTAGATTTTGAAAAATAGCAATCTGTCCATGAAAAGCACCCATGAAAGAAAGGCCCAGGCCATAAAAAGCACTCCTGCCAAAGCAGGTTGAGAACTGAAGCTGAAGAGCCTCAGGCTGGCCAGCTGCTGACTCTATGGTACCCCAAGATCGCTTGCTGGGATGCTGGATCCAGGGAAGTGAATGAGCTTCCTCCCCTGACCCTGCCCTGTGAAGTGCATTTGGGGTCATAAACGAGGCAGAGACGGGTGGGCGAGCCTGCCACCACCTCTCCTTCCCTCGAGCACATGATCCCAAGAGACGGCTTTCTTTGGAGGGCAAAGAAAAAGGAACTGTATTTCTATGTTTTGATTAATATGAGGCTCATCCTTGAGGGCTCTGTGAGATGAATGAGCAGAATTTTCCGTGGCTAACTGTCCTGGCTGCCAGACTCTATCGCCAAAAGCTTAGTGTTTATTTACTTTTGCTCGTGTTATTTTTATTTCAGTTCAGCTGCAGCTCTGTGCGGAAAGCATAGGGGAGGTGTATATTAAGAGTACGGAGACTGGCCAGTTCTTGGCCATGGATACCAACGGGCTTTTGTACGGCTCAGTAAGTATGTGGCTGACATGTTTCCAGACTCAGCCAAGGTTTGAGGTTTCCAGAAATCTTGTTACATGGAGTGATGCAAACTATAAAGCATCAATTAGTCTCTGTTTGTTATTTTTTCCAGCAGGATTCCCACCCTCCACACTGCCTTATTTTAGGCACAAACATAAGAGTTTCTTGCGGTATTCTCTCAAAATACTCCAACATATTATCACATAGACAAAGAGAAAACATTGATTGAAATTTTAGTAACTCATCCAGTCACTTGCTCCAGAATATCCAATCCCACTTTATTCATTCATTCATTAATTCCAAAAATGTTTCCTGAGCATGTGCCATGGGTTATATAGGTATGTCTCTTATGCTTTTTATAAAAACTGCAGAGCCCAGTCTCTCACAGTTGATACGTCATACATAAAACTTTTAAAACAGTCCTTTTATTCTGGAAGGGTCACCTAAAAGGATAAAAAGTTTAATAAGTTAATTCAACAAACATGTAGTAATGCCTCCTGTGTGTAAGTGCAGTTGGGTACAGGGGTGAGAGGAGGGTGGGGGGTGGGAGTGGGGAGGGTAATGAATAGACACATCCCTGCCCTGGAGAAGCACGGTCCAAGAGCTTATTCAGTGGCTAAAATCCTTCTCCTTCCCTCTTTTACTTAAGCATTTATACATGTCTGACTCAGTACATATTGATCTTTGTGAGAAAGGAAGGAAACAAGGGCAATTTGATTTTGTCCCTATTCATACGTATCTCTGGTAAACGATTTGAAGTCAAAGAGAGCTAAAGCCAATGGCTGCACCTTTTGCAAATTATTTCTGGGTTTCAACAATCCCTTCTCTGTAGCCTAACAACTGAACATTAAGGCTTCACCAAACCCTCTTCTTCGCTTTTATGAAGACATCTACCAAAAGGCAGCCAGCAGGGGAATTTCAGTCCAGGGCTCCCTTTAACTTAAATCAAATTGCCAAGTGGCAATTCAAACTTTTTCTTGAAGCTGGAATTTCAGCTAGGGCTTGGGGTCTGAACACAGTTCATCTTTTTCATGCTGCCCACTAAGGCTCAGCAGATGAGACCACTGGAGGAACAGCTAACTCCTGTAGGCTGTTTGCTGAAATACAGATTGACTTGGACAACTTGAAAGGGTTTGGAGCTAGGCAGTCACTGGAAGTGAGAGTAGACTTTTTTTTTTTTAAAGGCAGATCTTCCAATCTGTAATGAAATCAATAGACCAATCCATCAATCAGTGTCAGACTCGTAACTTAGTCTCTTATCTCTGCCAGTTTGGCAAGTTACTCACCTACTCTGAGCCTTATCTGAAGCAAGGACAGTGATGAACAATAATTACCGCATACTTACATACGCAGGAGAGTCAGAGAGACAGCACACAGAATCCACACACACGGAGCAATGACAGCTGTAAGGCAACTGCTTTACAAATTCCTTACCTTCATTATCATGTTATATGTTACACTTTTATGGCTTTTCTCTAAGTCAATACCGATGTTTATTACAGGCTTCTCTTACTTGTATAAAACTTTGATGGAGAATGCCCCTAAATTCCATTTCCTCTAGGACTGAAACACCTGCTTCTCTAACCATAGTCTTGGATGTCACTGATTCACCTGAAATATGCCCAGGGTGATCTTAATATATCACTCTTTTCATATTCCTAAGAATATGAATTTTCATCTACCTTCATTGACGAAGCAAAGTTCTAAAATATCTCAGAGCTCTGCCCCATGCTCTTAGCCAACAGTAGATATTCACTTATCCAGATACAAATTTTTATATGCGGAAAGTACATATTTTTTTTTAAGTTTGACAGGCTCTAAAACATTAATATATTTATCTTTGGGAATGGTGAATGGATGACTTTATAATACGATACGTGAATGCTTTTTTGCATTTTCCAAATTTTCTATAGTGGGTATCCGTCACCTACGTAATTGGGGGAAAGCATGACATGGGGTCCCAAAGAGTCAGACATGACTGAGTGACTAACACTTTCACTTCATTCTTTTTCATGCTAAATATAAAAAATTAACTAGAACAACAGGCATGAATCAGCTGTTAATCCTCAGGCCCATGGCACTGCACGAAGTGCACAGTAAGTGCTGACAAATCCTGGCTGAAGCATAGATAGAGCATCTCTAATTTGGCCTCTGACTCAGCCTGTGACTCAGCAATTCTGTGTGTGTCAGCTGCTCCTGTGTAACAGACACATCAGGTGGGGGACGTGGCCGTCCTCAGCTTCATCACAGCACCCGGGCCTGACACCCACGGAGGGCTGTCATAGGCTGAGTCCTCCCTGCAGGAGAGTGGATAGCCCACCTGGGTCCAACACTGCCAGCCTCCTCCCACCCCGATGATGTGCACCAGACTAATGTCTGGGCAAGTTCCTCCAGAGGCAGCAGAGTCACCTAATCAAATATTACATCTATATCCTATCTTGTTCCTAAATGGTCTGAAGTTTCTCACCAGCTGTCACTGCACTAGGCCACAGATGAATAAGGAGCAGAACACCTCCTGTTACACTGCTACTGTTCACTCAGTCGTGTCCAACTCTGCAACCCACGGACTGCAGTATGCCGGGCTTTTCTGTCCTTCACCACCTCCCGGAGTTTGCTCAAACTCACGTCCATTAAGTCAGTGATGTCATCCAACCATCTCGTCCCCTGTGGCCCTCTCCTCTTGCTCTCAATCTTTCCCAGCACCAGGTATTTTCCAATGAGTAGGTTCATTGTATCAGGTGGACAAAGTATTGGAGCTTCAGCTTTAGCATCAGTCTTTTTAATGAATATTCAGGGTTGATTTCCTTTAGGATTGACTGGATTTCCTTATGGTTCTATTTGTCACTTTCACGGTATAATCCTTTTACATAGTTCCTTACTAATCAGAGATAACCTTGCTGAATACTTTAAATGAACTCAAGAATGAAAGTACATTCCTCACCTAGTTGAACATCTCTTATGTGCAAATTCTCTGTGTTGGGGAGGAGACACAAGGCTGACAAGATTCCATCTCTTTCCTCAAAAGGACTGACAGTCTATACAGACAAACATGCTCACCAACAGAGAATAAACAATAGGACTGGAAACCACCAGAAAGGGACTTGACAACCGCTGCTGAGTGGAGAGATAATATAGACATCACATGACTTGGAATTGGAGCTAAGTCAATACAGAGCACATGTATTTTAAAACTCTTGTCTTATGTCCAAACATAATAAACATATTCTAAAATCTTGACAAATAGAAACTGCCAAGAACTGGAATTCCTCCCATTCTAACATGCATTTTAGTAAAAGAAAAGAAAAAGAAAAGTAATTGTTGGTGGATATTTTCAGTGTAATTGCACAATTTCAAATGTTTTAACTATCTATCCAGTTAATAAATGGACAGTTGCATTGGGTCCTTTCATGTGGATATACCGCTCTCCACTTAACCAATCACAGTTCCATGGGTATTTACATTGTTTCCCATGTTATCATTACAGCCAATATTAAAGAACATCTTTTGAAAATATAGTTTTACCCTGGCTCAACTATCTCAGAAGTGTCAATTCCTAGAAGGGAAATCACTGAGCCAAGGGTAATGCATACTTTAAATTTTGATGCACATGCAAGTTCAATTCAGTCACTCAGTCGTGTCCAACTCTTTGCAACCCCATAGACTGCAGCACGCCAGGCCTCCCTGTCTATTACCAACTCCCAGAGCTTGCTCAAACTCATGTCCATCGAGTCAGTGATGCCATCCAATCATCTCATCCTCTTCATCCCCTTCTCCTACCTTCAATCTTTCCCAGCATCAGGGTCTTTGTTAATGAGTCAGTTCTTCACATCCGGTGGCCAAAGTATTGGAGTTTCAGCTTCAGCATATGCAAAAGTCCCCTCAAAAAGTTTCCACCAATTTATCTCACCAACGTGTGTAAAAGTGCCTATTTCCCACACTCTCCCCAATACCAAGGCTTGTAAATCTTTTTAAGATTATTATAACCAACATAAGTTAAATCATTTTTTAATTCACATCTTCTTGGCAGTGAGATTAAATGTTTTTATAGGTTTATCACCCATTTTAAAAACAGCAGAGATAACATGCCATTTTGATAACATCCTAAATCTACATCCATATGGCCTATCTATGTCTCTGTATGCTCATACATAAAGATGTATGGAAGGAAGTTCATCAACTGTTCATCTGTTAACAGATGCCTATATCTGAATGGGTATGCTTTGGGGTGATTCTTTTCTTTCTGTTTTTAAAGTGAAGCTGTCATTTTTACAAGTACCATTCTTTTGATAAGTAGCAAAAAAATAAAGTTATTTTCATTAAAAACAAACAAAAAAAACCTTTACATCCCAGGACATGTTTTGTGCTTAGGACATATTTTGTGCACTCATGTTCATAATGGAGAAGACAATGGCACTCCACTCCAGTATTCTTGCCTGGAAAATCCCATGGACGGAAGAGCCTGGTAACAGGCTACAGTCCATGGGGTCGGGAAGAGTCGGACATGACCGAGCGACTTCACTTTCACTTTTCACTTTCATGCACTGGAGAAGGCAATGGCAACCCACTCCAGTGTTCTTGCCTGGAGAATCCCAGGGACGGGGAAGCCTGAAGGGCTGTCGTCTATGGGGTCGCACAGAGTCGGACACGACTGAAGCGACTTAGCAGCACAGCAGCATGTTCATAATAGCACTAAAGTAAAATCCTGATGTTGTTAGTGAAAACCACCAGGGTATAAAGTAAAACTGGCAGGTTTTCATTTACTCTTCAGGATCACACTTAAGAACATCCCACAGCGTCACAATCTGGTTTTACCTCTTTTGGATGTTTATCACGGTCAAACCTAGGTGTCAGGTCTCCACAGAAACAAAAGATTCAGCCCTGTCCTTGAGGTACTTAAAGTCATTCAGGATTTCCTCGGTGGGAGAGTGCAGGGTCCTGAGCACAGCAGACGNCTGTCCTTCACCACCTCCCGGAGTTTGCTCAAACTCACGTCCATTAAGTCAGTGATGTCATCCAACCATCTCGTCCCCTGTGGCCCTCTCCTCTTGCTCTCAATCTTTCCCAGCACCAGGTATTTTCCAATGAGTAGGTTCATTGTATCAGGTGGACAAAGTATTGGAGCTTCAGCTTTAGCATCAGTCTTTTTAATGAATATTCAGGGTTGATTTCCTTTAGGATTGACTGGATTTCCTTATGGCTCAAGGGACTCTCAAGAATCTTCTCCGGGACTACGGTTCAAAAGCACCAATTCTTAGGCACTCAGCCTTCTCTTTATGGACTAACTCTCACATCTGCACATGACTACTGGATAAACCATAGCTTTGACTTGATGGACCTTTGTTGGCAAGGTAATGTCTTTGATTTTTAATATGCTGTCTAGGTTTGTTATAGCTTTTCTTCCAAGGAGCAAGTGTCTTTAAATTTCATGGCTGCAGTCACCATCTGCAGTGATTTGGAGCCCAAGAAAATAAGCTCAGTCACTGTTTCCACTGTTTCTCCATCTGTTGGCCATGAAGTAGTAGGACTGGATCCCATGATCTTAGTTTTTTGAATGTCGAGTTTTAAGCTAGCTTTTTTACTCTCTTCTTTCACCTTCATCAAGAGGATCTTTAGTTCTTCTTCACTTTCTTCCGTAAGTGTGGTGTCATCTGCATATCTGAGGTTATTGATATTTTTCCCAGCAATCTTGATTCCAGCTTGTGCTTCATCCAGCCCAAATTGCACATGAAGTACTTCTTATAAGTAAAATAAGCAGGGTAACAATATACAGCCTTGATGTACTCCTTTCCCAATTTGGAACCAGTCCATTGTCCTGTCTGGTTCTAACTGTTGCTTCTTGACCTGCATACAGATTTCTCAGGAGGCAGGTAAGGTGGTCTGGTATTCCACTTGCTTTAAGAATTTTCCACAGTTTGTTGTGATCCATACAGTCAAAGACTTTAGCATAGTCACTGAGGCAGAAGTATATGTTTTTCTGGAATTCTCTTACTTTTTCTATGATCCAATGGATGTTGGCAATTTGATCTCTGGTTCCTTTGCCTTTTCTAAATCCAGCTTGTACATCTGTAATTTCTTGGTTCACTTTTACTGTTGAAGCCTCGCTTGGAGAATTTTGAGCATTACTTTGCTAGCATGTGAAATGAGTGCAACTACGAGGTAGTTTGAACATTCTTTGGCATTGCCCTTCTTTGGGATTGGAATGAAAACTGACCTCTTCCAGTCCTATGGCCACTGCTGAGTTTTCCAAATTTTCTGACATATTGAGTGCAGCATCACTTTCACAGCATCATCTTTTAGGATTTGAAACAGCTCAGCTGGAATTCCATCACCTCTACTAGCTTTGTTCATAGTGATACTTCCTAAGGCCCACTTGACTTCACACTCGAAAATGTCTGGCCCTAGGTGAGTGATCACACCATCGTGGTTATCTGGGTCATGAAAATCATTTTTGTATAGTTCTTCTGTGTATTCTTGCCACCTCTTCTTAATATCTTTTGCTTCTGTTAGGTCCCTACCATTTCTGTCCTTTATTGAGCCCATCTTTGCATGAAATGTTCCCTTGGTATCTCTAATTTTCTTGAAGAGATCTCTAGTCTTCCTCCATTCTATTGTTTTCCTCTATTTCTTTGCATTCATCACTTAGATAGGCTTTCTTATCTCTCTTTGCTATTCTTTGGAACTCTGCATCAATGGGTATATCTTTCCTTTTCTCATTGCCTTTCACTTCTCTTCTTTCTCAGCTATTTGTAAGGCCTCCTCAGACAACCATTTTGTCTTTTTGCATTTCTTTTTCTTGGGAATGGTTTTGATCACCGCCTCCTATACAACGTTAGGGAATTCCACCCATAGTTCTTCTGGCATTCTTGTCTATCAGATCTAATTCCTTGAATCTATTTGTCACTTTCACGGTATAATCCTTTTACATAGTTCCTTACTAATCAGAGATAACCTTGCTGAATACTTTAAATGAACTCAAGAATGAAAGTACATTCCTCACCTAGTTGAACACCTCTTATGTGCAAATTCTCTGTGTTGGGGAGGAGACACAAGGCTGACAAGATTCCATCTCTTTCCTCAAAAGGACTGACAGTCTATACAGACAAACATGCTCACCAACAGAGAATAAACAATAGGACTGGAAACCACCAGAAAGGGACTTGACAACCGCTGCTGAGTGGAGAGATAATATAGACATCACATGACTTGGAATTGGAGCTAAGTCAATACAGAGCACATGTATTTTAAAACTCTTGTCTTATGTCCAAACATAATAAACATATTCTAAAATCTTGACAAATAGAAACTGCCAAGAACTGGAATTCCTCCCATTCTAACATGCATTTTAGTAAAAGAAAAGAAAAAGAAAAGTAATTGTTGGTGGATATTTTCAGTGTAATTGCACAATTTCAAATGTTTTAACTATCTATCCAGTTAATAAATGGACAGTTGCATTGGGTCCTTTCATGTGGATATACCGCTCTCCACTTAACCAATCACAGTTCCATGGGTATTTACATTGTTTCCCATGTTATCATTACAGCCAATATTAAAGAACATCTTTTGAAAATATAGTTTTACCCTGGCTCAACTATCTCAGAAGTGTCAATTCCTAGAAGGGAAATCACTGAGCCAAGGGTAATGCATACTTTAAATTTTGATGCACATGCAAGTTCAATTCAGTCACTCAGTCGTGTCCAACTCTTTGCAACCCCATAGACTGCAGCACGCCAGGCCTCCCTGTCTATTACCAACTCCCAGAGCTTGCTCAAACTCATGTCCATCGAGTCAGTGATGCCATCCAATCATCTCATCCTCTTCATCCCCTTCTCCTACCTTCAATCTTTCCCAGCATCAGGGTCTTTGTTAATGAGTCAGTTCTTCACATCCGGTGGCCAAAGTATTGGAGTTTCAGCTTCAGCATATGCAAAAGTCCCCTCAAAAAGTTTCCACCAATTTATCTCACCAACGTGTGTAAAAGTGCCTATTTCCCACACTCTCCCCAATACCAAGGCTTGTAAATCTTTTTAAGATTATTATAACCAACATAAGTTAAATCATTTTTTAATTCACATCTTCTTGGCAGTGAGATTAAATATGTTTTTATAGGTTTATCACCCATTTTAAAAACAGCAGAGATAACATGCCATTTTGATAACATCCTAAATCTACATCCATATGGCCTATCTATGTCTCTGTATGCTCATACATAAAGATGTATGGAAGGAAGTTCATCAACTGTTCATCTGTTAACAGATGCCTATATCTGAATGGGTATGCTTTGGGGTGATTCTTTTCTTTCTGTTTTTAAAGTGAAGCTGTCATTTTTACAAGTACCATTCTTTTGATAAGTAGCAAAAAAATAAAGTTATTTTCATTAAAAACAAACAAAAAAAACCTTTAC
Organism: Oreotragus oreotragus; assembly: GCA_006410675.1. Lineage (NCBI taxonomy): Eukaryota > Metazoa > Chordata > Mammalia > Artiodactyla > Bovidae > Oreotragus > Oreotragus oreotragus. The sequence continues at coordinate 330,787 of SJYX01019490.1, forward strand.
ATTCCAGGACATGTTTTGTGCTTAGGACATATTTTGTGCACTCATGTTCATAATGGAGAAGACAATGGCACTCCACTCCAGTATTCTTGCCTGGAAAATCCCATGGACGGAAGAGCCTGGTAACAGGCTACAGTCCATGGGGTCGGGAAGAGTCGGACATGACCGAGCGACTTCACTTTCACTTTTCACTTTCATGCACTGGAGAAGGCAATGGCAACCCACTCCAGTGTTCTTGCCTGGAGAATCCCAGGGACGGGGAAGCCTGAAGGGCTGTCGTCTATGGGGTCGCACAGAGTCGGACACGACTGAAGCGACTTAGCAGCACAGCAGCATGTTCATAATAGCACTAAAGTAAAATCCTGATGTTGTTAGTGAAAACCACCAGGGTATAAAGTAAAATTGGCAGGTTTTCATTTACTCTTCAGGATCACACTTAAGAACATCCCACAGCGTCACAATCTGGTTTTACCTCTTTTGGATGTTTATCACGGTCAAACCTAGGTGTCAGGTCTCCACAGAAACAAAAGATTCAGCCCTGTCCTTGAGGTACTTAAAGTCATTCAGGATTTCCTCGGTGGGAGAGTGCAGGGTCCTGAGCACAGCAGACGCATACAGAAAACTCACCGAAGTCCTCATTTCTAGCCTCAGACACAGGTTCCATTATTTTCCCAGTATTTGCTTCACTGAACAAAAAAAGCGAAGCACAGAGAGCCTCACTAACTTGCCCAAGGTCACACAACTAGTAAACAGAGGAACCCCATCGAAAACCACTCACTAATTAGTCTACTCTCTCCGGTTCTATTATTTTTTTTAGCAGACACCCAATGAGGAATGTTTGTTCCTGGAAAGGTTGGAGGAAAACCATTATAACACCTACATATCCAAGAAGCATGCAGAGAAGAATTGGTTCATTGGTCTCAAGAAGAACGGAAGCTGCAAACTCGGTCCTCGGACTCATTTCGGCCAGAAAGCCATCTTGTTTCTCCCCCTGCCAGTCTCCTCTGATTAAAGAAATCTGTTCTGGGTGCTGACCACTCCAGAGGAATCTGAAGGGGTCCTCACCTGGCTGACCCCAGATTGTACCCTTTACCATTGGCCGTGCTAACCCCTGGCCCACAGAGCCTAAACCTGTAACATGCTTCTAAATGCCCAGTTCACTATTTTTAGAGCCCTTCTCCCTGGCACAGTTTGGAACTGAGGGACCAAATGGCTTTTAGGGGCCAGCTGGCTGGCCAGTCTGGGTCTGGTTTGTAAGTCCAGTTGCCTCTGGGCATCTGCTGCTGGCTGAGCCTCTCAATGCATGGGTGGGGCCAAATGAAGTATGAGCAGGGGGCTGCCAAGTGGGTTGGGAGTAACTGCATGCAATTCTCTCTACAGAGTAAACCCTGCCTGTGAGTCCCCCGAACATCTGGCATGATTCCCTTTCATCCTTTCAATCCATCATGAATGTCAGCAGAAAAGCTGATGGCTAGGTTGGAGGAAGGCAGCTTTCCATGAGTGGAAACATGGATGAAGAAATCCCCTCTCAAGAACAGAAGGGATTCCAATGGCAAGGGGAGGCTGACTGGATTCGAGTGGGATTTCAGTGCGCAATCCCACTGGGAGGATTGTGGGAGGCTCAGGCACAGGAGAGCAGAATGCAGGCACAGCCTTAAGAGCTGTTACAATGCCTTGACTTCCCCTGGTCATTCAGCAACAGGAAGCCCTTGGGTGATGTCAGGCGGAGAGCAGAAGTGGATTCTAGATAAAATTCAGGTTGTCAGGTGTTGGGAAATTCATTTGGGTCTGGGGAGTGGGTGTGGGAGTGATAAGATAGGGGAAGCATGGGCTGAGAGGATGTTATTCTCCAAAAAGGATATTCTAGAAATGAGAAGGAAAGAGAAAGGGACACCATGACCTATGTGTGGGCACCAGAAAGTACAGGTTTGGGGGTCCTGGGGCACTGCTTACAAACCATAGAGCATCTTGTGTTGACTGCAGATTATGGTTCAGTGAGTCTGCGGTGGAGTTTTCCCATTTCTTACAAGCTCCTAGGTGCTGCAGATGCTGCTGCCTATCCACTCCACCCACACACATTAAATAGTAAGGTCCCTGAAAGTGTTATTCAAATATAAGGGGGCTCAAACCCAGACCCCATGCTCCATAGATCTTCCTGCACTCAGGCAGTTATGCTTGAGTTAAGGATTGTGGGTTCAAAGTGCTTTGGCCCAATGCCTATAAAATGTCCATTTAGAAGATATACCAAAGCATACTTCAAAAATGTTAAACCCTCACAAACAGCTTTTCCCAAAAGGCCGTTTGTGTGATGATTACTTATATAAATATGCTTCCTGCTTCAAGAAAACTTGACCCAAGTGGCTAGCAAATTAGAAACACCATTCATCTCTGACATGACACTGTTGCCATGTAAAGGCCTTTAATAAGCCATTTAAACTTACTGTGAGATTGTACCTTTTACTCCTATTTAAAAATATATACTTCAAAGGCAGTTAAACGGATTAGTATTTAGCCATTGAGAATGGTAATAATAGCATATGCTATATAAGCTCCTTAATTATCTACTACTTATACTACATTTAACTTAGAAAATAAGATTTCTCTTTGTTTTTCACTGTGGTGTTATAAATTTTCTTTTGAAAATGGGGACTCTCGAGCAATGATATAATTGTGTATAAAAACTGATGTCTTATAATGATTTTCATTAATTATTAACTGAAAGGTAATTCCTTTGTAATTGAACTATTCTGAATAAGAAAAATGGCAGTATGTGAAAGTTCAGCATGATACTACAATTGAGGAACTAAAACTACGTTATTAATATAATTCTGCATTTGTACAGCAGAACATTTCATAACTTTTTCTGTTTTTGTAACTTGGATAAGACAATTTTATTTTATTTTAGTAAATCTTTGCAGGGAAGTTGGGGATAGTGCAGTGTGGCTTGACATCTCTTGACTATAAAGATTTGGCCAGGAAAAGGTACCCAGTGAGGAATTCTAAGATATTTATAATGGTCCATAATTTTTAGTTTATGAATCAAATTCAAGTATAACATTGGCCAAGAAAAATTTAAACTGTGGCTAAAAGATGAGACAGAAGTCTGTGGTTGCAAAGACCCAAAGCATTGAGAAGAAACATTACTGTGAACTTGACAAGCTCAGCCCAGTCGTTACTCGTGTATTCGCTCAATGAGTAAGTGCCAAAGGTGTGCCAGGCATTTTACTGGGTCCTGGCACCCCTGGGAACATTGTCTGCCTGGTTTGCTGCTGTATTCTCTCCCAGGGCATTATATAATGTTTATAATGAAAAATGTGGAGGATTCATCTCTTTCAGTCAAGTAAAGACCAGAGAATCTGTACATTACTGCTGAATAAACAACTCCCAGAAGCCAGTGTTTTGGAAGAATTAGCAACCCCTAGCCTGAAATAAGCCTCTATCAAAGTGCCAGGGTGTGGCCAGGTAACCTAGCACTGCAATTGCAGAGCCATGTCAGTTCAGGGAGACAGCCTTCAAACCAACAGAAAAGGCCCTCTGGACCTATATGAAGGAAGTGGGTGGCAGTTCCCTGCGCTGTTTTGAACATGTTCTCGTTCCTCAAGCTTGGAGCATTCCTGTTGCTCTCTCTCTCCCGTGAGAAAGTTGCGGAGCCATCTGCCTGTCAGATGCCTGTTGTGTGGATTCATTTTCAAGCCAACTGCTACAAGTTGCCTGGCATTCTGTATAAAGCATCAGGAGCATATACGCTTCTGATTGTTTTCAATGTGATGGTGGAGGTGGTGGAAATCTGTTTCCTCGGAAGGGGTGATAATTAAAGCCTCCTATGGCTAACCATGTGGACTTACAAAAAACTGACTAGAGCACCCCATGTTACTGAAGATAAGGGTCCGTGCTTTGTGCTGGAGGAGATGGAGCCCAAGTCCTCAGCCTTGTAAAGCATACTGCTTAAACCGATCAAGTTCCTGGGGTGCAAAGGAGATCTCAGAAGAAGATGCCTGTCATTCACATCACTGTCTCTCTTTTTTTTCACCTGGCACTTCGCATGAGGTACTGTGCATATAAGTAAAATAAGCAGGGTTACAACATACAGCCTTGATGTACTCCTTTCTCAAGTTGGAACAAGTCCATTGTTCTATGTCCAGTTCTAACTGTTGCTTCTTGACTTGCATACAAGTTCTGCAGGAGGCAGGTAAGATGGTCTGGTATTCCCAACTTTTTAAGAATTTTCCTCAGTTTGTTGTGATCCACACAGTAAAAGGCTTTAGCATAGTCAATGAAGCAGAATTAGATGTTTTTCTGGAATTCCCTTGCTTTTTCTATGATCCAGTGGATATTGGAAATTTGACCTCTGGTTTCCGTCTTTCCTAAAGCTACTTTGATATATCTGGAAGTTTTCGGTTCATGTACCATTGAAGCCTAGCTTGAAGGATTTTGAGTATTACCTTGCTAGCATGTGAAATGAGCACATTACATAATGGTTTGAGCATTCTTTGGCATTGCTCTTCTTTGGGATTGGAATGAAAACTGACATTTTCCAGTCCTGTGGCCACTGCTNGCCTAGCTTGAAGGATTTTGAGTATTACCTTGCTAGCATGTGAAATGAGCACATTACATAATGGTTTGAGCATTCTTTGGCATTGCTCTTCTTTGGGATTGGAATGAAAACTGACATTTTCCAGTCCTGTGGCCACTGCTGAGTTTTCCAAATTTGCAGACATATGCAGTGCAGCACTTTCACAGCATCATCTTTTAGGATTTGAAGTAGCTCAGCTGGAATTCCATCATCTCCACTAGCTTTGCTTGTAGAAATGCTTCCTAAGGCACACTTGACTTCATACTTCAAAATGTCTGGCTCTAGGTGAGTGACCACACCATCATGGTTATCCAGGTCATTAAGACCTTTTTGTAAGTTCTTCTGTGTACTCTTTCCACCTCTTCTTAATATGTTCTGCTTCTGTTAGGTCCTTGCCGTTTCTGTCCTTTATTGTGCCCATTCTAGTAAAAAAAATGGTCCTTTGCCATTTCTGTCCTTTATTGTGCCCATTCTAGTAAAAAAATGGTCCTTTGGTATCTCCAATTTTCTTGAAGAGATCTCCAGCCTTTCCCATTTTATTGTTTTCCTCTATTTCTTTGCATTGTTCACTTAAGGCTTTCTTATCTCTCCTTGCTATTTTTGGAACTCTGCATTAGGCTGGGTATATCTTTCCCTTTCTCCTTTGCCTTTCACTTCTTTTCTCGGTTATTTTTAAGATCTCCTCAGACAACCAATTTGTCATCTTGCATTTCTCTTTTTTGGGGATGGTTTTGGTCACCATCTACTGTACAGTGTTACAAACCTCCATCCACAGTTCTTCAGGCACTCTATCAGATCTAATCCCTTGAATCTATTCACCACCTCTACTGTATAATCATAAGAGATTTGATTCAGGTCATATCTGAATGGCCTAGTGGTTTTCCCTACTTTCTTCGATTTAAGCCTGAATTTTGCAATAAGGAGTTCATGGTATGAGCCACAGTCCACTCCAGATCTTCTTTTTGCTGACTGTATAGAGCTTCTCCACCTTTGGCTGCAAAGAATATCATCAATCTGATTTCTATATTGACCATTTGGTGATGTCCATGGGTAGAGTCATCTCTTGGGTTGTTGGAAGAAGGTGTTTGCTATGACCAGTGTGTTCTCCTGACAATACTGTTAGCCTTTGCCCTCGTTCATTTTGTACTCCAAGGCCAAACTTGTCTATTATGCCAGGTTATCTCTTGATTTCCTACTTTTGATTTCCAATCGCCTATGATGAAAGGACATCTTTTTTTGATGTTAGTTTAGAAGGTCTTATAGGTCTTCACAGAACTGGTGAACATCAGCTTCTTTGACATTAGAACCTGGTTGGGGTATAGACTTGAATTACTGTGATGTCGAATGATTTGTCTTGCAAATGAACTGAGATCATTCTGTCATTTTTGAGATTGCATTACAGACTCTTTTGTTGACTATGGGGGGTACTCCATTCCTTCTAAAGGATTTTGGAAACAGGAGTAGCTATAATGGTCATTCGAATTAAATTCACCCATTCTCATCCATTTTAGTTCACTGATTCCTAAAATGTCGGTGTTCACTCTTGCCATCTCCTGTTTGACCACTTCCAANTATGGGGGGTACTCCATTCCTTCTAAAGGATTTTGGAAACAGGAGTAGCTATAATGGTCATTCGAATTAAATTCACCCATTCTCATCCATTTTAGTTCACTGATTCCTAAAATGTCGGTGTTCACTCTTGCCATCTCCTGTTTGACCACTTCCAAATTACCTTGATTCATGTACCTAACATTCCAGGTTCCTATGCAATATTGTTCTTTACAGCACTGAACTTAACTTTCACCACCAGATACATCCACAACCGAGCAACATTTCCTCTTTTGCCCAGACTTTTCATTCTTTTTATACTTATTTCATTCCTTCTCAGTAGCATATTGGACACCTACCAACCTGGGGGGCTCATCTTCTGATGTCGTATCTCTTTGCCTTTTCATACTTTTCATGGGGTTCTCAAGGCAAGAATACTGGAGTGGTTTGCCATTTCCTACTTCAGTGGACCACTTTTTGTCAGAACTCTCCACCATGACCTGTCTGGGGTGGCCCTGCAACACTAATTCTTCATCATAGCATGCAAAATTATGCTACTATTAGAAAGCTAACTTTGCACTTGGCAAAGATACAGTAACTTGAAAAATATTTTACGGCTATACTTACAATTTGCAGTCAATGGAAAGAAGAACATCTCTTGGATCTTCCAGAAACTTGATGTGGGGTTAGAGGTCTGCCCATTGGATTTTCTGAAATTAACACATAAAAAATATCTCCTTAAATAAACTCCTAAGTCCATATAGTCAAAGCTATGATTTTTCTGTAGTCATGTAGGGACGTGAGAGCTGGCCCATAAAGAAGGCTGAGTGTCAAAGAATTGATGCTTTTGAACCGTGGTGTTGGAGAAGACTCTTGAGAGTCCCTTGGACTGCAGGGAGATCAAACCAGTCAATNGTAGGGACGTGAGAGCTGGCCCATAAAGAAGGCTGAGTGTCAAAGAATTGATGCTTTTGAACCGTGGTGTTGGAGAAGACTCTTGAGAGTCCCTTGGACTGCAGGGAGATCAAACCAGTCAATCCTAAAGGAAAGTAACCCTGAATGCTCATTAAAAAGACTGAAGCTCCAATACTTTGGCCACCTGACACAAAGAGCTGACTCACTGGAAAAGACCGTGATGCTGGAAAGATTGAGGGCAGGAGGAGAAGGGGGTGACAGAGGATGAGATGGGTTGGCTGGTATCATCAACTCAATGGACATGAGTTTGAGCAAACTCCAGGAGATGATAAAGGACAAGGAAGCCAGGCGTGCTGCAGTCCATGGGGTCGTAAAGAGTCAGACATGACTGAGCGACTGAACAACAAAATCTTATGACTTCTTATTCTTGGGAGGAAGGACACTGCATCCTAGACATTGTGACAGAATCAGATCACACACACTCACCCTCACACATATGCAAACATATGCATACACTCACACATGCATGCATGCTCACATGTGTACATGTAACTATAAAAAACAGTTGGGTGGTGTTTGCTCACTCTGTGAGTTATGTAACACGATCGATCCCTCCTTTTCCTTCTAAAGTTGCCTAAAGTAGTAGTTTTCTACTTTTTGGAGCTTAAGCAACTATAAGAACTACATTTTCTATCCCATTTTCTAATATAGTACATATATTGCTTTTAACAATCACAGAATTAAAAACAAAAAATGTAAAACATTACATATATGAAATGCACATTGAGATTTTTCTATTACATTCCCCTAAAAAATGCTGGTCAAACATCAATTAAATGGGGTCACGGCATTCAGGGTCACAGCCACAGATTAAAATACACTGGCTTAATGCAACCAATCTCCTTCCCAAAGATGACTGGACCCTACTAGGCTCATGTATTTTGACTTTAGTCTTTTCAGAGACACAGTATGCTCTTCACTCAATGACATAAAGCAAAGCAAGATCCTCCACACCCACCTCCCAGAGTAATGGAAATAAAAACAAAAGTAAACAAGTGGGATCTGATTAAACTTAAAAGCTTTTGCACAGCATGGAGAGGAGAGGAGAGGGTGAGCTGTACGGACAGAGTAACACGGAAACTTACATTACCATATGTAAAACAGATAGGCAATGGGAATTTGCTGTATATCTCAGGATAGTCAATCAGGGGCTCTGTATCAACCTAGAGGGGTGGGATGGGGAGGGAGATGGAGGGAGGCTCAAGAGGGAGGAGATATATGTATACTTATGGCTGATTCATGTTGATGTTTGACAAGAAAACAACAAAATTCTGTAAAGCAATTGTCCTTCAATTAAAAATTAAATTAATTAAAACAAAAAAAAAGATATAGAAGACATGTTTTGCTCTTGAATAAACAATACAAAGGGACCTCTTGCTACCCAGGAACCATCTGTTTTAAGGGCATAATGAATTCTTTTAGCTGGTTTGCTACCAATCATGCAAAGCAAATGCAGTGATGCAGATCCCATGGGCACCCAGTGCTGCCTCCAGTGCTGGTCTCAGCAGATTTCTGCTCTCAGAGCTACAGAGACTCTGACCCTCTCCCCTCCTGTGTAGCCTGGTGGGCGACAGTCCATGGGGTCACAAAGATTTGGACACAACTTGGTGACTAAACAACAAGAACCACCTCCTCCTATGGCAATCTCATGACTTTGGGGCTTCAGGTCATCCCCTCCCTAACTCCCACCGTCTTCACTTCATGCCTCACTGCTGACCCCACAATTCCTATTTCATAACCATTTCTGAACAAGACATGAAAAGTGGACTAAGCCAGGAAAAGGCTAGAAACCCAGGGCCTCTAAGCACCCTCCCCAGTCTCCAACACTTTCTAGAAATGATGCTGTTATTTACTTAAAAATATATATATACCATTCATGACTCAATCATAAGATAAACATCACTACAACTGGACTACGTTTTACTCAGAGATTCAAAAATTCCCATTCTTGCTGAACCAACCAGAAAGTGTAACCCTATGCTCTAAATATTTGAGGGGTTTAGGGTGGTTGAGAATTGACCTCTTATGGATGCTTCTTATGGGTGAATTGGACTGCAAAGAGAAAAATATAAATGAGGTCACCTTTCATATTTCTGGCAGGACAGTGATGGCCTGTCTGCCCCGTGGTGAAGAGAGGAGGGGAATCCCAAACCTTCATTGCTTTTGGGTTGTTAGGATATTAACAAGCATGGTAAAAGTGACACACTAAACAGAGATGTGCTCCTAAATGGACTTTTGCAAATTAAAAAAAAAAAAATCTTTTCAGGAGCATTCGTGCAAAGTAAGAAGCCCAGCCAAGCAGTGGGATTTGTATGTTTTCCATTTCACAATTACTAAGGATTTGTTTGACAAGTATTAAAGTTGAATGATGGCTCATAAAACGTAGCACACTCCCCTCCTTCTGACTTGGCTCCCTAAACCTCTTCTTTACCCCCAGAAAGACTCCCTTTGCCACTGTACATAAAATTAATCTGAACTCTAGGCAGACAACTGAGTGCTTAAGACATGGGGCTCTGACATCGGGTACTCCGGACCCCAGCGACTCGTCTAACATCCTCTCAAGTTACAAAGGAATGACACTAAGTGACTCTTGGGACCTTTCTGTCACATGGTGTTCACTCTGTGGTTGACATATTGACCATGACACACTACATCATTAGCTTTCCACTCTAGCTATAAAACTGAAGAGAGAAACCAGGTCACACACAGCCTGAAGCTGGAGAGCAGATTTGCTTTATAAAACGCATATTGTTTCAGTGTTTTGGGGTCTTCCAACGAGTCTGAGAATATTTGTGATGTGGGGAGGATGTATTTCCCAAATTGCTTCCTTCCTTCTTAGCTTCCGACTGTCACACAGGCTAAATTTATACACTCAGCAGCTAAACACTGGTGTCTGTTTTATTACATAAACAAGCAAAACCTCACTGCGTCCTTGACGTGCTTTTCTATCAGCCTTAATGAAGGGTTGGGCATTAGCTCTTTGGAACTGTATTCAATTTCAGGATTTAGTTCACTTGGCTGTAGTGTTTGGGGATGTAGCTGTAGGCAGGCAATTTGTACAAATCATCACAGAAATACACGTTATTGTGATTTCCACATTTCATGTTTTCCTGCCTCAGGAAAAACATCTTTAGTCTAACCTAGAGATACATAAGAGCAAGACATTAGATTACTTTACTGAACTTTCTTCTCCACAATATGTGATAGGAATGTTATCCTATGCTCACACATTTTGTGTAAACTGTAGATACAGGACTGTTCACAGCCTGGGAATATCAACTATGTTCAGAATTCCTCATTTCCTATAGAAATGAAACCTGTGTGTGGATCAAGAATCAAGTTAGAATCTTACATGGAACAACTGACTAGTTCAAAATTGAGAAAGGAGTACAACAAAGCTGTATACTGTCACCCTATTTATTTAACTTATTTGCAGAGCACACCATGTGAGACATGGGCTGGATGAATCACAAGCTAGAATCAAGATTGCAAGTAGAAATAGTAGCAGCTTCAGATAAACAGATGATACCATTCTAATGGTAGAAAGTGAAGAGGAACTAAAGAGGTAAAAGAGGAGAGTGAAAAAGCTGGTTTAAAACTCAACATTCAAAAAAGCAAAATCATGACATCCGGTCCCATCACTTCAAGGCAAACAGAAGGGGAAACAGTGACAGATTTTATTTTCCTGGGCTCCAAAATCACTGCTGACAGTGACTGCAGACATGAAAATAAAAGATGCTTGATCCTTAGCAGGAAAGCTGTGACATACATATTGTGTTAGTTGCTCAGCTGTGTCTGAATCTTTGTGACCCCATGGACTGTAGCCCACCAGGCTCGTCTATCCATGGGATTCTCCAGGCAAGAATACTGAAGTGGGTTGCCATGCCCTTCTCCAGGAGATCTTCCTGGCCCAGGGATCGAACCCCAGCCTCTTGGGTCTCCTGCACTGGCAGGGGGATCTTTACCACTAGCGCCACCACCCATCTAGATAGCATATTATAAAGCAAAGACATCACTTTGCCAAATCAGGTCCACATAGTCAAAGTTATGCTTTTTTCCAGTAGTCAAGTATGGATGTGAAAGTTAAACCATAAGGAAGGCTGAGTGCTGAAGAATTGATGCTTTTGAACTGTGGTGTTGGAGAAGTCTCTTGAGAGTCCCTCAGACAGCAAGAAGATCAAGTAAGTCAATTCTAAAGGAAACCAAACCTGAATATTCATTAAAAAGACTGATGCTGAAGCTGAAGCTCCAATATTTTGGCCACATTATGTTTAGAGCCAATTCACTGGAAAAGACCCTGATGCTGGGAAAGACTGAGGGCAAGAGGAGAAGAGGGCAACAGAGGATGAGATGGCTGGACGGCATCGTCGACTCAAAGGACATGAGTCTGAGCAAGCTGAGAGACAGTGAAGGATAGGGAAGCCTGAAGCGCTGCAGTATATGCAGCTGCAAAGAGTCAGACATGACTTAGCAACTGAACAACACAGAGATGAATGGTAAAATCTATGACATTCTCAAAATAAGGATATCTACACGAGGATTCCCAAATCACCTAGGAAATGGTGCTTGTTTTAGAACTGACCAAATTATTTCTGACAATACAGGATAAAAACCCAATCCAGGGTGGCAGTGCACAGAGGAAAAACGAGGGAGAAATTGGTTTATTTTGGGGGCTACCGGAACCTATCACATCGTATTTAACTGGTATGAAGAAGAGAGATGGTTTTACGTAACACTTGAAAATGTGTAACCCCCAACCAACTGAAACATCTGGGAAGAATTCGACTGGGCAGAAGGCTAGTCAATCCAGTCCAGTCCACGAGATAAACAGCGGCAATAAGCTGAAAATGAAGCATCTTTCCTCAATTCCCTCACTAGTTCACCCATTACCTACTGAGCGTTTGGGACCAGGTTAGCCAAGGTCTGATGGGAAGACAGAAATCACACCAATAATTTAAATAGGAAAGTATCAATGGAAAGAATTTTTAGCTAGTGAAAAGGGGCTGTCTACAAAGAGGGATAAAGCGACCTCTGAAGATAATTGAACAGCAGATGCAGGGAGCAGTTACAACCCCCAAGATTGAGGAAAGTATTTAAGGAAGGAAGAAATAAGCAAGAAGCCCTTCTCTGGAGGACGACATTCAGACCCCAAGGGCAAAGGTGTGGCTGTGGCACACAGGGGACAGAAGCTCTCACTAGGGCGCTTCAGGGAGCATCCCACAGGAGTACTGGCAAAACTCTGCAAGCATCTTACTGAGGTGCCCATGGCGCTCACTGGAGGCTGTACTCCACTAGGTCCTCAGCAGGAAGCTGCCCACGGGCCACTGCCATGGGAACAAAAAGAAACGCGCAAGAACCCTAGCAAAGAGCCCTTCTCTCACAGCAGCCCTCCAGCGCCCTCTACTGACAAACCTTAAGTGGCACCAGCTGGCGAAGGAGAAAAGATTACAAGGTCCAGCCCCACCAGGAAAAGAAAGCAGAGAAGAACCAATATGGAGCAGAGAGACAACACCCTGGTAACAACCATAAACATGACTTAGATACTGCGCTAGACACAGTGTTAGAAGATGAACAAGTATGGTCCTCACCCTTAAAAAGCTTACAACAGCAACAAAGAAAGTCCTTATCTGAAAGCATCAAGTGTTTTGGCTTTGTCTCCTATAAAATGACATCTTTCTAAGCCCGCTAAGCTTCTCTGAAGCCCACCATGTATGTTCAAGGTCCTTTCTTTAGACATTGTTAAGTCAGTCGCTAATTTAAGTCAACACAATCCAAAATCACTGCAGATGGTGACTGCAGCCAGGAAATTAAAAGATGCTTACTCCTTGGAAGAAAAGTTATGACCAACCTAGACAGTATATTGGAAAGAAGAGACATTACTTTGCCAACAAAGGTCTGTCTAGTCAAGGCTATGATTTTTCCAGTGGTCATGTATGGATGTGACAGTTGGACTGTGAAGAAAGCTGAGCGCCGAAGAATTGATGCTTTTCAACTGTGGTGTTGGAGAAGACTCTTGAGATCCAACCAGTCCATGCTGAAGGAGATCAGCCCTGGGATTTCTTCGGAAGGAATGATGCTAAAGCTGAAACTCCAGTACTTTGGCCACCTCATGCGAAGAGTTGACTCATTGGAAAAGACTCTGATGCTGGGGGGGATTGGGGGCAGGAGGAGAAGGGGACGACTGAGGATGAGATGGCTGGATGGCATCACNTAGTCAAGGCTATGGTTTTTCCTGTGGTCATATATGGATGTGAAAGTTAGACTGTGAAGAAAGCTGAGCGCCGAAGAATTGATGCTTTTGAACTGTGGTGTTGGAGAAAACTCTTGAGAGTCCCTTGGACTGCAAGGAGATCCAACCAGTCCATTCTGAAGGAGATCAACCCTGGGATTTCTTTGGAAGGAATGATGCTGAAGATGAAACTCCAGTACTTTGGCCACCTCATGCGAAGAGTCGACTCATTGGAAAAGACTCTGATGCTGGGAGGGATTGGGGGCAGGAGGAGAAGGGGACGACTGAGGATGAGATGGCTGGATGGCATCACCGACTCGATGGACGTGAGTCTGAGTGAACTCCGGGAGATGGTGATGGACAGGGAGGCCTGGCGTGCTGCGATTCATGGGGTCGCAAAGAGTCAGACACGACTGAGTGACTGAACTGAACTGAACTGAACCCTGACTAGGGTTAAGGTCTTAATACACATCTCCTGTGCTCTACACCAAACCCAGTTAAGCCTTTGGTGTTGGGGCCTAAACATCTGTATTTTTTTTAACTGTCTAAAGTGATTATGGCTTCCCTGATAGCTCAGTTCAGATGGTGATTGAAGCCACGAAATTAAAAGACGCTTACTCCTTGGAAGGAAAGTTATGACCAACCTGGATAGTATATTCAAAAGCAGAGACATTACTTTGCCAACAAAGGTCCGCCTAGTCAAGGCTATGGTTTTTCCTGTGGTCATGTATGGATGTGAAAGTTGGACTGTGAAGAAAGCTGAGCGCCGAAGAATTGATGCTTTTGAACTGTGGTGTTGGAGAAGACTCTTGAGAGTCCCTTGGACTGCAAGGAGATCCAACCAGTCCATTCTGAAGGAGATCAGCCCTGGGATTTCTTTGGAAGGAATGATGCTAAAGCTGAAACTCCAGTACTTTGGCCACCTCATGCGAAGAGTTGACTCATTGGAAAAGACTCTGATGCTGGGAGGGATTGGGGGCAGGAGGAGAAGGGGACGACCGAGGATGAGATGGCTGGATGGCATCACGGACTCGATGGACGTGAGTCTGAGTGAACTCCGGGAGATGGTGATGGACAGGGAGGCCTGGCGTGCTGCGATTCATGGGGTCGCAAAGAGTCGGACATGACTAAGCGACTGAACTGAACTGAAACCAATATAATATCCACATACAGAAGAAGTTGGTAACTTAGTGCGGGTTACTTAATCCTCTATCCTCTGTTTCCTCCCCTGAAAAATGAGGATACAAAGAGTACCAACCTCACAGGTCTGTTGAGAGGATCCAATGAGATGGAGGCATGCAAGAATTTTGACCCAGTATCTGGCATATGATAAGGATTGAATAAACATTTATTATTTTTATAAAAATATAATTATACATACTATGTAACATGATAGAGCTTAAAATGATCTTCTAGATTCTCCATTTAGGTTCCCAATGATTGTTTTCATAAGCCCACATTTGGAGAGAGCTTGCTTCACAGCAATTCATTTGAAAAAGACAAAAGAATCTCAATTGCCTCCAAGCTTACTTCTATAAGGCACAGATGATGTTATGTAATTGTCCCATTGTAGTCTGGGCTGGTTAGGCCACATCTGGATTACTGTATCTCATTTTAGATGTTACATATTAAATGAAGTTTTGCAAATGGAGGCTAAAAGATGAATAGCAAGTGGCCAGAAAAACACATACCAAAAAAACAGCAAAAGAAACTAGGCGATTCAGTCAAGAGAAGATTTGACATGAGCTCTCATAGACTTCCCTGGTGGCTCAGACGGTAAAATGTCTGCCTACAATGCGGGAGACCCGGATTCAATTCCTGGGTTGGGAAGATCTCCTGGAAAAGGAAAGGGAAACCCACTCCAGTATTCTTGCCTGGAAAATCCCATGGACAGAGAAACCTCGTAGGCTACACTCCATGGGGTCCCAAAGAGTTGGACATGACTGAGCTACTTCACTTTCACTTTTCATCATAGCTCTACTCAGATCATTCAAGGGTCATTTTCCTTTTCTTGCTCATAGTCAAAATGAGTACAGGTATTTGGAACTTGCTGAGAAAGTGGTTTTGGGTTCGGTATAAAGCAAAAACTCTCTCTAACAACTACAGCCACTCCATGGTTGAAGCAAATCCACAGACAGNCAGATCATTCAAGGGTCATTTTCCTTTTCTTGCTCATAGTCAAAATGAGTACAGGTATTTGGAACTTGCTGAGAAAGTGGTTTTGGGTTCGGTATAAAGCAAAAACTCTCTCTAACAACTACAGCCACTCCATGGTTGAAGCAAATCCACAGACAGTGGCTGCCATCTGCCACTCCTGGAGATTTTCTCATGGATTCTATATGGCCGTCTATGGTTGACTCTGTGAGGCATCCCTCAGGTCTCCCTTCAGAAATGATCCTCCCAGATGCTGAGAGTATTACCTGTAGATGAGTGGCCTTGGGGAGGAGAGGTGCCTCGCTCAAGAGCATGTCCCTCTGAGGCAGTCTGTGAAGCTGCCAGCTTTAGGCAGCTCTGAAGGATCATTTCAGCTTCAGACCTTCTCATAAAGTCAGCGAGGTCTCTATGCTGAGATGGCCTCAACTTCTCCTTCTGCCCTGTCCTGCTTCCTCTCCTCCCACAGGTATTCATCCCAAGATCCTAATAAACTTCCTGCATGCTAATTTTCATCACAGAGTCTGTTATCAGGGAAGCTTGTCTGTGACTGTACCTGCCCAGGATGCTAGAAGCACCACTCTGAGCAGGATAACTGCAGAGGTCTCCTACATCCCCAAGACCCTACACAATCTTTCAGCATCCCAAGCTGAATGCTCTAAGTATACAAGTCCCAACCTGTCTCTACTGTGTGCGTCCATATGGATGATCCTCAAGACAAACCTTGGCCTTCTTTCTAGTCATCTGACCTATGGCTCCCTGATGTGCCTGTGAGGGGCACACACTGAGTCATTAAATTGTTCATCTAGTCACGTACCAGGCTTTCTACAAATATTTATGAAGGCCAAAATACGCACCAGGCCTAGTGGGTACAATGGTGCACAATGAGGTCCTCTTCTGCAGCCCATGTTCTAGTGACAGGAAACATATGAACACACTGTTTCCCAAATTTCAGTTATTTGCATACTGCTTCCAAAATTTCTGCCTATATGCCCATTGCCTTATTCATATGGCTTATGAAAGGCGGATTCACAGTTTTATCTATTTTAGGCCTAGTGTAACTCACAAAGGGACAAGCTACTATTATATAGATTTTTTTTTAACATCTATTAAACACAGAACTTTAAAGGAAAAAACATGAACACTTGCATATCATCTTCCCCATATAAAAATGCCACACCCTAGGAAACAATTTACACAAAGGACCATACAGGAGAACGTAAAATTCCGAGTGTGACAGGTGCTTACAAGGGATAAGTATTCAGTGTCCTCAAAATACATAATGGAGGATTTCTCTCACTCATAAATATCTCAGGGACTTCCCTGAGAAAGTGAGCTGTTATATGCAAGAAGAGTAAGACCTGACTAGGTAAAGAGGTGGAGTGTGGGCTGTGAAGAACATTCCAGACAGGGCAGCAGCATGTGCTAAGGCCCTGTGGCAGATGGGAGCACAATGCCAGTGCGGCTCAAGAGTGGAGAGCATGGGATGGGGATCATGGTGCACACTGAGGCCAGCAAGACAGAAGCCAGTGATGGAAGAGGGAGGACAGGTGGATTCCACTGTCCAGCACATATAGATAGTCAAGTGGGCATGATATTTACATGATCGTTCTCTCCCCCTTCCCTTCCCCACACAATTGAATTAAATCACTTCTCTAGACCCTCTGCCAAAGAACACAAATAATCAGTATCAGCATCCATGTCCCTGGCCTGGGTTCAAACTTAAGACTGTAAAATGTATTCCAGATTTAAAACTTTGGGGGTTGAGGTTATATTTTTCAAATATTTAGATCTTCCCCTGAGGCTTTTATTCACTCCATCCAGCAGGTGAAGTACAGGAAAAGGATTTTTGTTCCCAACAAATCCGTTTTTAGCTAAAAGGAAAAGCAAGGTTTGCCAGCACAGTCAAGGGTGAGAGATAAAACAAGGAAGCAGTGATTGTGTATTTGAGTCTCATTCATATGGAAAACATGAACTAATTAGCGTCTTGGTGCTGTTGCTTCCAGAGATTCTGAATTTGACGTTTCTGTCCAAGTTTGGGTAGCTATGCTATTAATCAGTCCAAAAACAAATGAAGCAGCTTAAAAAGAATCACACAACCAAAAACCACATCCTTCACAAGATAGAAAAACAGAATGATAACTTGGGAACTCTTCAGGGATGGTGCCAGTCTCAAGGTTGGGGGGAGGTTGGCTGTCTGACGGAGATGTTTTAATTTGGGTATGAAGATAGATAACAAAAACATGTTTTCATGGATCTAACAAGGAAAATTCGATGGGCCACATTACCCTGCAGTAACTGGCTTCTTAAAGACCTATGATCAAATAGCAACCCCATAGAAAGAAAATAGAAACCAAAGAGAAAGAGAAAAGAGACAGAATAGATTATTTTCAGTCTCCAGATTCTGTAAGAACATGACTGATTACAATAACCATTCAGAATTGATCTCCCTCCTTTCTCTAGAAGGCATGGAGACCTGCCTTGTTGATAACCGAGAGCGTTCTTGCTGCTACGGAGAGGGGACTATAGCAGATAGTGGAGAAAGAAAAGAGGAGGGGGTCCAGTGAGGAATCTACTGCCTGGCTGGGGAACATGGTATATAAACAAATCATTAGAAGGCCACATGGGACAGCACTGAAAGAAACATGCACAGGGGCCACAGAGGCCTGGGTGGGAGGAAAGGCTCTTCCCAAAGGAGACAGAGAAAGCTTACAGAGGAGGTGCTGTCGAAGAGGTGAGCAGGTGTCTACCAGGTGGCAAAGGGGGAAAGGAAACCAAGACCACGGAGTCTCACCTCGTCCTTGGATCAGGCAGTGGAGAGTCAGCCTGTAACAAGTCACACACAGTCAAAGGCAACCCCGAAAAGCCTGCAGGGGGATGGATATACCATCTCTCCGAAGTCTTTGGCAAGGGTTCAGGCTATGTCATAGGAATGTTGTGAATAAGTAAGCACTCTCGTCACACTCACTGGCAAGGTGCCCCCAGGACAATGTGGGTAACAGCAGAGCCGTGCCACCCTTTCTCCCCTGGGAGCACAAAGGCAGACAGGCAGACAGGCAGACAGGCAGGCAGATCACCCACGCTATTCATCCTCCTTCGGTCTCTCACCCCACCCCCAAATCTCTCTCTTCTGGGCGAGTAAAGTTGATTTCCTCTAAGTAAACTATGCCTGTGTCATGCCACTTTCCTGCCAAATACAGGATATCAGCTTGGTATTACCAAACTCTGCTATTAAGAATGTGACTTCCCTAAGCCTGGGTTTCTACATCCCTAATACAAAGAGAACATAAAAACCTTCTTCACAAAGTTAAGGATTAAAGAACTCATCTGTGCAGACTACATAGGATTCTTGGTACAGAGTAGGTGGTTAACAGCTGTGTACTGCAATTATTATTACTCCAAACAGAGAAGACAGCATGTGTTCAGACACAGAAGTACAAAGGAGAATGGTATGTTTAAAGGATGGTGTACAGCAAGACTAACAAGAGGTAAGGCTGGGAAGGTAGGCTCTAGGGAATTTGTTCAAGTTCTTTATTGCAGGACTAAGTTCAGTCTCCACCTGTGGGCAAGAAGGAAGCATCAGAGTCTTTAAGCAGGTACGTCGTAACTCTACATTTAAACTGAGATAGCTCTGGTATAATATGGAAAAGAAGATGGGAAAACAAGCCAGGAAGCTACTGTAAGAGCTTGGCCTTGAGACAGTGAGAACGAGAATTGATGGCGGTGGGGGTAGTGATGATGATCGACTGTCTTAGTGTGGGTCCCACCAAAGCTGGGAGCAGATCCCAAGAAGCACAAGTAAGGGAAGGAAAATAAAAGAGAAATGGGAGGAAGATCAACAAAGGCACGTCACTGATCACATCACTGCTGTTGAATAGAGGGTGGGGGTGGGGGGCTCCGTCTCCCTGGGAGCCTCTCAAGGATTACAGAGAAGACACCTCAGAATTGCCCCAATAAAGAAAAGTGGGTACTTTCCTTCTCTGGTTGTGAGCTTCCACTAGAGGTATAATCCCAGCATTTCTGGGCTTCTCTGCCTCTCATCTGAGCAAAGTTACATGACACCCAGGGAAGTTCTCAGGCAGAGAAAAGAGGGAGGCAGGCCTTCAGGTGAGCAGCTGTCAGCTTGAAAGGGGACTGTCCACCAGGACTGCATGTGAGCTCAGAAGTGGCTGAAGGGATATGCAGCAAGGCATGATGATGACAGTAGTTACAGAGGATAAACCTGTGAGTGCTTACTGTGGGCCAAGTATGGTACTAAGTGTTTCATTTAAATGCATTATCACAGTCTTGCCTTACAACCCCTAGACCGAGATAATTCTATTAGTGTCCCCATTTTATAAGAGGTTATGTGACATGTTCAAGGTCAAACAGCTAGTAAGATATGAGCTAATGCAGTCTGACTCCAAAGCCCACACCTTCAATCTCCATGGTGTACTGCCTAGAGATAATGGAAATGAGCTGGGAAAAGGTGAATTCAAGAATGATTTAAGACAGTGCAGTGCTGTCCAATATGTTAGCCACTAGCCATATAAGGAGAAGGGGACAACAGAGGATAAGATGGTTGGATGGCATCACCAACTTGATAGACATCAATCTGAGCAAGCTTCAGGAGTTGTGATGGACAGGGAAGCCTGGCGTGCTGCAGTCCATGGGTTGCAAAGAGTCAGACATGACTGAGCAACTGAACTAAACTGGTATGTGGCTACAGAGCACTGGGAAATGTGACCAGTGCAACTGAAGAACTGAAGCTTAAATTTAATTTTAATTTAAACAGCCATGCATGGCTAATGGCCACTCCACTGAACAATGCAAAATTAAGAGTTGGAACACCTTGCCCTTGAAAAAAGTTAGTATGACTTAGACCTTTACCAACATAGCAATGTTACAATGTATCATGAAATGCGTCACAGTTAGTTACAAGGAGTGTTTAAAATTCTGAAATGGATGAATTTTGACTTAAACAATATTTTAAAAAATCAAACTAACACAGGTACATAGTTTTAAAAATCATATAACACTACGAGATGTTAACAAAAAACACTTGTCCCTCTTCCCATTGTACTCCTGGTTCCTGCTTCCCAGAGGCAAGCACTTTCATCATAGCTCAGTTGGTAAAGTATTTGCCTGCAACGCAGGAAACCCCGGTTTGATTCCTGGGTTGGGAAGATCTGTTGGAGAAGGGATAGGCTATCCACTCCATATTCTTGGGATTCCCTTGTGGCTCAGCTGGAAAAGAATCTATCTGCAATGTGGGAGACCTGGATTCGATCCCTGGGGTGGGAAGATCCCCTGGAAAAGGTAAAGGCTACTCATTCCAGTATTTTGGCCTGGAGAATTCCATGGGGTCACAAAGAGTTGGACATGACTGAGCAATTTTCACTTTAAATATTTCTGATGCTTTGTTTTTCTAAACAATATGCTGATGCTTCATTTCTTGATTTTTCTTCAATATTAAATAGTATCTATTGCTTTCATTCTGTGGAAGATAAGGATTTAGCTTTTTTCTCTACCCTCCAGCCAGCTATGTCATAGCCTCCACCCCATCCCAGTGACTTTCCATAGTCACATGGCATCACTGATTAGTGCAAGATTCAATGTTTATACTTGTAAACTACATAACTGTTACAGATAAGCCATGGATGACTACTTGTCTTTTCTATATATCTGTTTTTCATTTCTTTCATTTTTAACTTTTTCATCACTAATTCAACCCCAAAATTTCTGACAAAGCTCTAAGAAGACTCTCAGTATAATAAACCACATTGTTTATCAATTCGATTTTAATTGAGATGTCATCTCTGGAGCCCATGGGGTAATCACCCTGTGACTTCCTCCATATTTTCCTAGGATCTCTTGTGCCTCTCGTCTGTTTTAGCTATGCAATTCAGGATCTCATACAATCCTGTTTTTAATTAGCCCCACAATTGTAAAGACACTTACTCCTTGGAAGGAAAGTTAGGACCAACCTAGATAGCATATTCAAAAGCAGAGACATTGCTTTGCCAGCAAAGGACCGTCTAGTCAAGGCTATGATTTTTCCAGCGGTCATGTATGGATGTGAGAGTTGGACTGTGAAGAAAGCTGAGCACCGAAGAACTGATGCTTTTGAACTGTGGTGTTGGAGAAGACTCTTGAGAGTCCCTTGGACTACAAGGAGATTCAACTAGTCCATTCTGAAGGAGATCAGCCCTATGTGTTCATTGGAAGGACTGATGCTAAAGCTGAAACTCCAATACTTTGGCCACCTCATGCGAAGAGTTGACTCATTGGAAAAGACCCTGATGCTGGGAGGGATTAGGGGCAGGAGGAGAAGGGGATGACAGAGGATGAGATGGCTGATTGGCATCACCGACTTGACAGACAAGAGTTTGGGTGAACTCTGGGTATTGGTGATGGACAGGGAGGCCTGGTGTGCTGCAATTCATGGGGTTGCAAAGAGTCAGACATAACTGAGTGACTTAACGGAACTGAACTGACTGACAATTGTAAATACTTCCTCCAGCAGCTTTCTTACAACTTGTTATGCAAAAAGTTACTTTAAAAGTCCTTTGTGTCTGAAAATGTCTTCATTGTAACCTTACACTTGGTTGACAGTTTGGCTAAGAAAGCCTTAGAAATTATTCTCACTCAGAAACATGAAGGAACTGTTCTTTTGTCCCCCAAGTGTATAGTGCTTATAGGAAGAGTGTGATGCCATTCTGATTCCTGACCAATTGAATATCACTTCTTTTCATCTCTGGAAGTTTTCAACATCTTTCAAACACCTCCAGTGTTTGAAAGGTTATAATAATGTGCCTTGGTGTGGCATCTTTTTATTCACTGTGCTGAGTTTATGGTGGGCCGTTTTAGTCTAGAAATACATGACTTTTTGTTCTAAGGAACTGTCTGGTAAAACTTCTTAATATTCTTCTGCCCATTTACTCAGTTCTTTTTCTCTCTGCGCCCCCACCCTCCACTCCAGCCACAAACACACATTCTCTCTCTCCCTCTCTCACAGTTCTATCTCTTTGGAGACTCCTAATTAACACAGTTTGTTAAACATGAAAATAGCAATATGATTGTGTAGAGAAAAGCCTAACTTTTGTAGATGCATACTAAAGTGTATGCGTCTGTGTGTGCTCACTCACTCAGTCTGATTCTTTGTAACCCCATGGACTATAGTCTACCAGGCCCTCTGTCCATGGGATTATCCAAACAAGAATACTGGAGTGGGTTGCGATGTCCTTGGAAGAGGATCTTCCTTACCCAGGGATTGAACCCGTGTCTCCTCCATCTTCTGCACTGGCAGGTAGATTCTTTACCACTGAGCCACCTGGAAATCCTGCATGCTAATGCATTTAGGGGTAAAATGTTAATGATGTAATAATGTTATGCCCAAGTCGCGAAATCTCCCAATGACCACCAGGGAGCCGATATCCGATGCAAAAGCAAGAGTTTTTATTACCAAGCTCGAGCTGGGGCTCCCACCGATACCAACACAGAGCCGTAACAGGCTCCAAGGGGCAAGCTAGGCCTGAGTTTCGGTCTCTGGGAAAGCTGAGTCACTGGGAACTCCCGCAGGTGGTATAGCTTGACCAATCAGAAAAATCCCCGTAGCCCCGGCCTGAGCCAATCAGGAATACCCCGCCCCCGCCAGGCCTGAGCCAATCCAGATAGGGATGCGAGATTTGAAAATCCCGCGTGCACATACGGCTTAGCCAATCATCACCCGCCAGCTCTGCTGTTACTGAAACAAAGAACCGCCTGTATAAAAGTAGCTGTGATTGAGAGCTTGGGGCTCTCGTCAAGACTCCACTGCGTTGGATGAGACCTGAGCCCCAGCTCGAGCTAGCAATAAATCCCTTTATGCTTTTGCCTTGTCGTGGACGACTTATTTCTCTCGGTCTTGGGGACTCAGACTTCGGGCATAACAATATATAATTTACTTCACAATGGTTCAGCAAATACAGACAAATACAGCAAAATGTTAACTAATAAAAATATGTGATGAGTATACAGGTCTTTATTACATTCTTCTCTATACTTTTCTGTTCCAAACTTCCCAGAATAGAAAGTCAAATCAAATAAGAAAATGAAGTATCAGAGAAGTAAGTCGGAACTGTCAGTGCTAGGGATTCATCTGACCCCTCTGGTAATCAAGTAGATGAAGTCTTTAAAACTTCTATAGAGAAGTGGGTACACAACAGACTCTAGTGGGAGGTAGGCAAGAAACTATTATCAAGCCTACTGCTCACCAGAAGTTTAGAAGAGCTATACTGTCAGTGAAGAAATGGATCAAGAAAAGTCTATCCACTGGGCTATGGATATGGCTTTCCCTAGCTCTGCATTATGAGACAGAAGAGCTTCCCTCTGAGAATTTATTATCATGAGCCTATGCTCAAGTAGATTTAGACTCAAATTTTCACTACATGATTGACCTCTGAGAGCCCCTAGCCATAGAAATTAATAAAGCAATGGTCCATATATTGGTGTCTCTGGACACCAGGAAAAAAACCTCTTTGCAGATTAAAACTCTCAAATCAGGATGTAGTATTTCTCCATGTTTAATGCACTCCAGATCATTGGTTCATGATCCAAAAACTACTTATAAAAAGTTCAATGAGAGAGAGACAGTAGACACAACTTGTAAAGAGCACTGCTCAACACCCAAGAACTTCAGATGCTGAAAATACTATTAGATATTAATTATGTATAGACCATAAAATAAATATAGTTAAAATATTTTTCAAAAAACATTTTTTTTCAAAAGGGACTTATAATGGGGGAAATAAAAAGACTACTATAGACCATCAGGCAGATTTAATTCAGAAAAGGAACCAAATGGGCAGACTATTTCCAGGAATGTAAGAGGACTGAAATGATCATGAAACCCTCTTACAGATAACAATGATAAAAACACAATTTTAAAGAAGTTTGTTGTTTTTGCTTTTTTTAAGAGCAACCACTTCAAGCCCCTAGAGAGAGTCTGAAAGAAGGAGGATTTACTCTCCAAAAACCGCCACAGGAAAGGGTAAGAATTGAGAGTTTATGTCTTCCTGGCTGGAAGTAATGCCCAACTTACAGCTTTAACTGCAAAAAAAAAAAAAAAAAGCAGTGGAAAATCACACCCTTACTAGCCAAGGTGCCAGAGATGAAAGTTCAAGGCTGAAAAAGTAGCTAGAAGTCTAGAGGAAAAACACTGGCAGCAAAAAAATAAAAAATAAAAAAATAAAACACCAACCAAAAAAACCCACAGAAGGAGTATACAAACTGCCCAAATCCCAGGCCAAGCACTCAACTATGCATGTGCAGGAGGAGGCGCTAAGGGGCCTGGTGAAAAAGTGCATAGGAGCCAGAGACAAATCTGCTCCTTAATGACAGCTGTGTGCAGCCCTATCTATAAGTCTGCTGCCCTTTTTTTAAACTGACTAAACTTTCCAACTGTGCACAAGTGTCAGGAAGTTGGAACTTATAGGCTTGAAAGATCTGGAACCCAGCCCCCAAGTCAGCCAAACAGCTAGATATTAGGACAATTGGAATCCTGAGAAGAACATCAAAAAAGGATGACCAACATACTATACAGAAACAAGGAAAAAAATCTCAAAGGATCAGGAAAAAAAAGTAGCAGTGGGAAGCTGTAAGAATAGAGATTCTAGTTGCTTCTTATCAGAAGGGTGACAAAGTTTGCAGCTGGAGCCAAGGAAAGTTGATTGCCTACTAGAACCAAATACACACACACACACACACATACACTCAGAAAAATACAACAGAATCTACAGTTGCCATAATGTACTATCTGCAAGTTCCAATTTTCAACCAGAAATGAACATTCAAAGAAATATCAAAGTGTGCTCTATACTCAGGGAAAAGGGCAGCCAATAGAAACAGACTCTGACCAGTTCCAGATACTGGATTTAGGAAACACAGACAAGCAGTAATTATAAATATGTTCAAATAACTAAAGGAAACTAGACTATAACATTGAATGAACAGCTAGAAATTCTCAACAGAGAAATGGAAACTAAAACAAAACAAATGGAAATTCTAGAGGTGAAAAGTAAAAAACTGAATTTTTAAAGTTCACTATATGAGTTCAACCACCATTTGGTGGACAGCAGAACAAAGAGCTGGTGAACTTGAAGACAGAGCAACAGAAATGCCCGAGGAGCACAAAGAATAAAGACCGGAGAAAAACTGAGGAGAAGCCCAGACACCTAGGAGGACAATGTCCAAATGCTCAATACACATGAAACTGGATTTCCAGAGGACGAGGAGAAAGAAAGGGGGCCAGAAAAACATATATATGAAGAAAGAACTGTTGAAAATGTCTCAAAGGGGAACAAAGAAACTCTTGGGGGTGATGAAAATGTTTTGTTTTTTGATTGTGGTGGTAGTTCCCTGTGTGTATACATTTATCAACATGCACCTAACTATACATATATTATATGTATGTGCTTCACTGTATATATATTATATTTCAATAAAATTCAAAAATGTAAATGATAAAATATACTTCTCCCTTCCACTAAAAAAAAAAATCCTTACAGATGGGCTAAATATTATGGACATATCTGGACAGAGAATCTGGGTAAACAGAAAAATAAATCTGAAAAAATTAAGCAGAATGTAACACGGTGAGATCAATAAGAGGTCAAGAGACAAGGAAATCAGAATGGAAACACAGACTGAGGGTATCTGGAGAGATTTTCACTGAGAATTTGCCAGTTTAGGTGAAAGATGTGCATCCAAAGATTTAGGATACATATGAAGTCCTATGCAGTATAAAGAAAACTATATCCACATCTAGCTGTGAATATGGAGAATGCCATAGAGTATATCTCAAAAACAGAGGGAGGAAAGAGTCATTACCTATAAAGTGGTTTCAGACTGGCAGCAGACTTTTCAACNTCCTATGCAGTATAAAGAAAACTATATCCACATCGAGCTGTGAATATGGAGAATGCCATAGAGTATATCTCAAGAACAGAGGGAGGAAAGAGTCATTACCTATAAAGTGGTTTCAGACTGGCAGCAGACTTTTCAACACAGTAGTGGCACAGAAGAGTAGAATCTAGTCTTCAAAGTGCTGAAAGAAAAAATGACCTGCTCCCTACTGGTACCTCATTACCAGTGGCAAAGTCATTTCTACACAGCACCTTGTGTTATGAGCATTCACTCCCAGTCCATCAAAATATGTCCAGTCTCTTAGGCTATTAAGGGATTTTATTTAAAGTAAACAGTGTTAATGTGTTGAGGGTGTTAATGACTTAATACTGTGGATTGCCAGTGTTGACTTAAGCCATTTTTATTATAAAATTACTTAAATACACATAAATATATAAAACTAGGTATAAACTCTCATGCTTATAGTTCTTACATAACTACTAAACCAAATTATAAATAAGTATATGTGTTTAGCATGCGTGCATGCTCAGTTGTGTCCCATTCTTTGCAACCCATAGCCTGTAGCCCGCCAGGTTCCTCTGTCCATGGAACTTTCCAGGCAAAAACGTTCGAGTTGAGCTGCCATTTCCTACTCTAGGGGATCTTCCCAGCCTAGGGATCGAACCCGCATCTCTTGAGTCTCCTCAACTGGCAGGTGGATTCTTTACTACTGTGACACCCTGGGAAACCATATGTGACTTATTTATAAAGAAATTAAAAAAAGAATCACAATGCCAATAAAATCTGAAATACAGACATAAGTGTGACAGATTATATGATTTTCTGAGATAGTGAACTGAAACTGAAAAGTCTTTAATAGCAGAAGGATAGTGTGTGTTTTCTCTTTCACAAAATGAGGCTTAGTGTGATGGATCTAGAGTCAGGCTGCCTAGGCTGAATGCCATTGATGACATGGGCAAGTGATTTAATCTCTGTAAGCCCCACCACTCCCTGTAAAATATGGTGAGTATCAACTCAAGAGGGATGTTGTGAGGATTAAATAGAAGCAAAGTACTTAGCCTATAAAAACAGCTTTATAAATTATTGTTTTTGTTGTTGTAATTTGTACTTTTAAATAATAAAACAATTGGCTCTTCTGTTCCATTATTTTGAAATGCTAATCAATTTAATGTGGTACCCTAAAATACAATATCAAAAACATCCCATACAAGGAAAAGAAATCCTACTGAACTTGGGACTTACAAAGTTGGCTCTCTGCTCCATCTTTGACTGCAATAAAAATAAGGGGCCAACCACACCAAGCTTTAGAAATTGGAATGACTGTCAGTGGGAGCCATCTGAGGACTCAATTTGGACACCATGTTTTATCTTTAGTCTACTCTGCAACAGGATGTCAATGGCTTTCCCTTGGTCCCACTGCGAGCAGAAACACCCATGCNTTTCCCTCTTTTTTTGTCAAAAGGGTCTGTTCTTGGCCTCTTCACTCTCCTTGGGTGACTACAGCTGTTCCTACAGCTCTTCCCCTGCTCTACACACCTGCCCACCCTGAGGCAGATGGGTATGGGGAGGTATGTGTGCTTGTCGGGCTGGAGGGGGCTGGGAGTTAGGGAGTATATTCCAGGAGACAGAAATGGTTTCTTTAAAGTTGGAGAGTCTGGTCAAATAATCCACTGCCAACTTCAAGAGTTTTCTATATTTATGCTCAGTATGATCATTTACAGGACCCATCTTATTGTTCACAAGTAAGGAAAATTACAAGATTTCTGTGGGATTTGTTTAACTCTTTGGATATCAGAGCTTTTATAGCTTCCTTTAGCAAAGTCATCCTGTACTTTCATAACACAAAATTATTGAAAGAATAAGAGAAAAATCTTCTAAAAGGAATGAATGTCTAGCAGTCTCTGATTCTTGCCCCCTCTTCAAGAATTTTTCTGAAAAACACTGGGTTTTCTGCTGTGCCTGGCCACTGCCCTTAGTTGAAATGCAAACAAAAATCAGACCAGTTGATCACTTTATCAACAGCATCACACAACAAACAAGGAAACATAAATAAAGAACATTAATGTATCCTCATAGACAAGTTTTAGGGCTTGAAATCTAGACATAGTCTAATCACCAAACTCTCTAACTTTTTCTAAATAAGGAAACTAAGGCCCAAAGAGAGTAAGTGAAGGGCCTAGGGCCACAAAACTGTGGTTGTGGTGAACCTGATGAGTTTGAGCACTTTTACCTCTCCATCTTACGTCCTTTTCAATCTCCTAAGATACAACACCTTTAAAACAAAGTCATGATTCCCTCCTCTATTGTGAAGTTTTCTCCTCCTTGTCTCCATTACATGGCCTCTCTGTACCATCTTGGTTCTGTGGCTCATGGGAACTGGTTTACCCAAATATCTTTCTGTATTCAAGGTTGAACTCCAACCACTCCAGCAAACTAATCCTTTTTTCTTGTAAGCCTTCCATTCAGACCTGGTTTCCCATCTAAAAAATATGTCTGGTCCACAGTGGAACTGCCAGTAATGGGGACAAACTACCTTGAGTCTCTGTGAATGGCCGCAGTTCAGGTAACTTGTTCCAGACTATTTATTAGTCTATGGTGAGTCTCCCAAACAACACAGGGAAACAGACTCTCAAAATGTTAGGTACTGGACTTGCCTGGTGGCAAAGCATATAAGAATCTGTGGGTCAATGCAGGAGACATGGGTTCAATTCCTGGTCCTTGGAGCAACTAAATCCATGTACCACAAGGTACACATACTTTAATTTTTAAAGATGCAATTTTCCAGGCATAATCAAAATGGTTTATTAGAAATTTATAAAATACCCACCTTGATTCTTCACTAAGCAGTGGGAACTTCCTAATAAATACCCTTCTTCCCCCTAAAATTTTTTGATATAATATTTTGCTTAGAAACCTGACATTACAGCAGCATAATACCCAGGTAGAAGTAAGATGGACACATGCCTCCTTGGAAATCACTGGAGCCATACCAATTCAAAAGCCCCTTTTGAAACTATTTTATAATAACCTGCTCAAAGGGTTTTTTTTTTAATTTTTAATTTTACATCCAACTTTGTGAAAACACCGAAGTGGTACCAGGATGTCCCATTGATCANACACATGCCTCCTTGGAAATCACTGGAGCCATACCAATTCAAAAGCCCCTTTTGAAACTATTTTATAATAACCTGCTCAAAGGGTTTTTTTTTTAATTTTTAATTTTACATCCAACTTTGTGAAAACACCGAAGTGGTACCAGGATGTCCCATTGATCATTCTGTCAGGGGTTCACCTGGGGCAGGTTTATATTTTTAGTCTTCACTACAAGAAAAACCATTTTAAAAAGCTGAGTGGCTGAAGTTCCTATTCTTCCCTAATTCCAGATGATAGTTTCACTTTTCCTATTTCCTACATTTCTATCCATTTCTTCGGTCTTTGGGATTATTTCCAAAGACCTCAGACATTTCGTTTATTCTAAGGATTCTTGCATTAGATTATTTATTAAAAATTAATTAGCTATAGAACTTTCAGATCTTTAATTTTGCTTTCTCCCTACTTCTAGCTGCCCTAATTGCAACTGTCAACCATGGTCAGTTAAAAAGACAAGCTGCCTCTTGCTTTTTTTGCTTTGTTCTGTCTGCCACACTGCACAGTTTGCGTGATCTTTTTTTCCCAACCAGGGATCGAACCCAGGGTGCAGGCAGTGGAAACGCCAAGTCCTAACCACTGGACTGGCATGGAATTCTCAGCAAGCTGCCTCTTGGAACACTGCTCTTAGGATATCTTCAAAGAAAACAGTCTTAGCAATTGGAGTATGTAAAGCCACTTGGAGGACAAAGGAGATGCCCAAGCCAGCAGCCCTCATGAATTACAAGACATATGAGTAAGGCCATCTTGGATCTTGCAGCCTAGATGCAAACAGTCAAGCAGCCACAGGGGGGAACTAACATGAATCCAGCAGAGGAACTACTCAAGCAGTTCATGGGATGGTGAGAAAGAATAAATCATTATTATATTAAGCCACTGTGTGGGGGGATGGGGAGGGAGGGCAGGTGGAGTTTGTCCAGCTAAGGCTACCTGAAATAGTCAAATACTGAAATGTCTTTATGCTTGAGAGCTGGAATAAGACCAAGAAATCTGATTCTGACATTTTATCAAAGGGCCTTCTCAGAATAATAACAACAATAAGCTGGCAAAAATAAATCATTATTATATTAAGCCACTGTGAGGGGGGATGGGGAGGGAGGGCAGGTGGAGTTTGTCCAGCTAAGGCTACCTGAAATAGTCAAATACTGAAATGTCTTTATGCTTGAGAGCTGGAATAAGACCAAGAAATCTGATTCTGACATTTTATCAAAGGGCCTTCTCAGAATAATAACAACAATAAGCTGGCAAATACAAAAAAAGGGGGGTGGTCTAAGGTTTAGAAAGAATAAAACTGTCCTTATTTGGAGATGACATGATTATATATTTGAATACTATAGAAGAATCTACTAGGTTTAATAAGCAAATCTGATAAGGTCACCGCTTTATGCTTGATATCAAAAACCTTTTTTTCAATATACAGTTCAATTCAGTAGCTCAGTCGTGTCCGACTCTTTGTGACCCCATGAACAGCAGCATGCCAGGCTTTCCTGTCTATCACCAACTCCTGTAGTTCACCCAAACCCATGTCCATTGAGTCAGTGATGCCATCCAACTATCTCATCCTCTGTTTTCCCCTTCTCCTCCTGCCCTCAATATTTCCCAGCATCAGGGTCTTT
>SJYX01019490.1:374879-410973 GCA_006410675.1 Oreotragus oreotragus
GAAAAAGAGAGCTCCAGAAAAACACCTATTTCTGCTTTATTGACTATGCCAAAGCCTTTGACTGTGTGGATCACAATAAACTGTGGAAAAGAGAGCCATAATAGCACATAAATCAAATTGTCAGATGTTAAAGACAGAGAATCTTAAAAGCAGCTCAGAAAAGGCCAGTTATTATGTACAAGGGAACCCTTATTCCGGGTATTTTTCAGAGAAACATTTCAGGCCAGAAGTGAGCAGACGGTGTATTGAAACTGATGAAAGAAAAAAAAAAAAACCTGCCAATAAAGAATACCCTACCCGCAAAGCTGTCCTTCGGAATTGAAGAAGAGAGTTCCCTCACAGACAAAAGTTGAAGTTCATCACCACTAGACTTGCTGTACAAGAAAAGTTAAAAGAGTTCTTCAAGATGAAATAAAGGGACAGTAATTAGGTGTGCTGCAGTCCATGGGGTCGCAAAGAGTCGGACATGACTGAACAACTGAACTGAAAATGTGTATGTGTGTGTGTGCATGCATGCATGCTCAATTGTGTCCAACTATGCAATTCTTATGGATTGTAGCCTACCAGGCTCCTCTGCCCATAGAATTTTCCATATAAGAATACTGAAGTGGGTTGCCATTTCCTAATCCAGGGGAGCGTTCCAATCCAGGGATCAAACCCATGTATCTTATGTCTCCTGCATTGGCAGGTGGATTCTTTACCACTTGAACACCTGGAAAGCCCCAGTTCAACATATGCAAATCAATACATGTGACACACCAGATGAATAACGTGAAGGATAAGAATCATAGGCAGACAACAGAATCAGATTCACAGATGATTCCAATTTCAGAGCTAGCTGGTAAGTACTTTACAATAACTATACTTAAAATGCAAATTAAAACCACAATGAGATATCACCTTACATGGGTCAAAATAGCTATCATCAAAGAGCACACAAATAACAAATATTGCTGAGGATGTGGGGAAAGGGGAACCCTTGTATACTGTTGGTAGGAATGTATATTGATGTAGATGCTGAGGAAAACAGTATGGAGGTTTCTCTAAAAACTAAAAGCAGAACTACTATATGACCCATCAATTCCACTTCTGGGTATATATATCCAAAAAAAACAAAAACACTAATTTGAAAAGATACATGCATCTCAATGTTCACAGAAGCATTATTCACAATTGCCAAGATATGGAAGCAACCTAAGTGTTCATCAACAGAAGACAGATAAAGATGTGGAATACAGATACAATGGAATACTACTCAGCCATAAAAGAGAATGAAATTTTGACATTTGTAACAACAAGTATGGACTTGGAGGAAGTGAAGTACTGGCTCAGAGAGCTTTGGAAACATACCCTCAGTATGCGTGGCAGCACTGGGACTTGAACTCAAACCTGTCTGAGACAGTCAGACTCTTATCCTCTTTACTACATGGCTTCTCTTGACTAGCTAGCTGAAGATGAGCAGTTTCATCTGAAAAGTGCTCCTAATAATAAGCAGGAAAATCTGGAACTTAAGGAAGTGCATTAGCTGCTTCAAGATTCCAGCTTTGGAGTCTTCAGTATCTACCAAGAGAACTTCGTATTTTCCAAACTGGAGAGAGTGATGGCATTGGTCATTTGATGGGAGTTCTCTTCACTCCTTCAAATTCAGCTGCCAAGGACTTAGCAATGAAGAGATGTAACAGCATTCATCAGAGGCTTGCTGATAGATTATGTTTTAAAATAACAATAGTTGCTATTTCTTCGTTGTTGTCATGATTGCATTCAGTTTGGATCTGCAAGCCAGTGGTTCCAAAGACTGAATGTGCCTCCCTCAGTGTTTAGCTTCCTACCAGGTAGCACCTTAGGCAGTGAGGAGAGAGCAGTATGTAGTCCTGTAAATTTGGAGCTGTGAATTATCACTACATGAAAATACTGCCAGGCCTTCCAGTGTGAGTTTGTTCTACTCTGCTACAACCTGAAAAGAAACAGCTCAGGCACCATGATTGAAAAAAGAGACTGCCCATCAAAACAGTGCAAAGTAGACAAGCTTTCATTTATTTTCTTTGGAGCACTCCTGTTGGCAGCTGCACTCTTTTGGTTAATGGAATATTCTTGACTCATTAAACAGGCTCATTGAGGGAAAGGAGCCATGGGGACTGGAGCAGGATGGAGAGCCACCCCTGGTCTCCTTTGGCACGTTCTCCAGAAGTGAAGCCTTTTCAGAGACTCCCAAAGATAGTATGTTGACAGGATGGGCGTTAGAATCATGATGAAAGACTGGAGAGAGCAGCATGAAAATAAGAGGGAGTCTCAAAGCGAAGGAAGTTAAAGGGTGGGGCCTCTTTTACATGCTAACCTGGCACCTTGGGGTGGGGGATGTGGGCAGTGAGGGGTAACAGTCAGCACCAGGCCCACTTCCAGGCCGACCACTTTTCCACGAGGCCTGGCCTCACCTCCACATGCCTCGCCTGCTCCAACACTGTTTATCCCAAGAGCAATCTGGCTGATCCTCCAGGACCCCTGGGTCCTCAGTCCCATTCCTAGTGCTACTTATGAAGGGAAGCAGGCTGAGGAATAGGAAAGAAGCTCAGAACACAGATTCTCAGAGCCATGAAAAGGCCTGTGGCCAGGAGCCGTGCCTGTCAACCATGTGCTGTGTGATTTCGTGCCCAGCCTCTCAATCTGTGTCCCTCACCTCTGAAATGAGAACCAGACAATTTTTCATAGCATTCCAAAAATCAACTGTAAGTGGCAGTTAAAACCTGTGATAGATGTGTGAATTTTAACAAAGCTGTATTATCAGGAACTTTTGGTTCCAGGTAGACCAAATGCCGTTGCAACAGTATAGCAGACCCTAAGGAGGGGACAGGCACACACGTGCCCAACACACACGAGTCCCACAGGCAATGACAGACCCTAAGGAGGGGACAGGCACACACTTGCCCGACACACACATCTGCATAAGGAACAGTTCCGTCAAGGCCAGGTTCCCTCCCAAGACATCACACACACACACAAGCAATGAAATTAAGTTCCTAAATTGAAAGAATAAAGTGAATAAATGATAAGGAAGGAGTTAGGTTTTCCAAAACTAATCAGCTTCCAGAAATATAAATACAAACAACTTCGTTCAAGAGAAAATAATCTTTCTTTTTTCTTCCTTCAGTATTATAAGCAAAAAAAAAACAAAAAACAAAAACAAAAACCTTGCCATCCATGAGGAAGGAGGATAAGCCTAGAGAGTTTGCCATTTCCCTGTTTTGTTTATTCTGCCCCAGAAAGAGGGGCATGAAGTCACATAAACTCCTATACTCTAGGGCCTAAAACTTTTTAAAATTGTACTTTACATTAAATAAATATTCTAAAGTACTGTCATTTGTTGGAGAAGAATGTAAATCTGGACTTAATGGAACTCAGATGTCCTTTAGGGATGTATGAACATGACCATGAATGGAAAAGTACCATGCCCCAGAAGGTATTGGTGTGCATGGCTGTGGACCTGCTCAATCAGAGACTTTCTCTTCCCTTTAGAAATGAATTCTGTCCCTTGGCCACCTAAGCTTGAAGGGGTGGCTATAGAGCTATTCAGTGGGGCCAAGGGGATGCGTTCAGGATGAAGGCAGACAGAGAGCGCTTCTAATGTCGCCCACTTCTCAACAGAAATGAGAAGATATACCAGTTACCAAGCGGACTACAAATACACCAAAACCTTCCCCTGGGACACTTCACTCTGCAGTCAATACATAGAATCCATTTGCAAGTAGAGTCTTCCTAAAAGGACTCCTCCAAAAGCAGATGTACATATACCCTCAGAGGAGAAGGATGCAGTTCACTTCCTTTGATCAGTGTCCTCTGCTTCTGTCTGTGGACACAGAAAACTCTGGAACAGAAAAGGTACAAGCTGAGGGAAGTAGCATCAGTTTTTCTACTTTTGCTCAAATGTCCAGGGTTCACTCCTTGAGACTGTGAAGGTCATGGAGAGCAAGGAAAGACTGAGAAACTGGCAGACCACAGAAGCCTGCGAAGACCTGGACTCTGGAGTTAACAGTAATGTACCCACGTCTATTAGTTTCTCAGTTTTGACAAATGCACCACGGCAATGTGAGATCTTAAAAACTGGGGAAGCTGGGTGAGGGGTTTATGAAAACTCTCTGTACCTCTTTGCAAGTTATCTTTTAACCTAAAATTATAGTGAAAAGTTTTAAAAACGCAATTCTGAGAAAGTAAAATCCATGATGATGGCACAGCATGGAAACCTTAGAGCAACAGTGATGGGAGACGCCTCACAAGTGTTTATGATACACTGGGCACCCAGCCAAGCTTTTGACTGACAGTCGACACTGAGGCTTCTCAACAATTCTATGACATGAGCCCTAATTTCATCCCATTTCTTACAGGAGGGAACTGAACCTTAGAGAGGTTAGGTAACAAACCCAAAGTCACAAAACTGGTAGCGGGCAGAGTCAGAATTCAGACCTAGAGAGAGTAATTTCCAAAGACTGTTCCTTACTTGCCATGCCAAGCACCTCCTGTTCCACCAATCTTTCCTTCACAAGATGGGGAAACTCTTCCTTGAGGAGAAAACTCAAAGCCATAAAACAGCATCTAACAAAAGAATAGATTACTAGGGTGCTCATTTACAAAGAGGAAGATTTGAGAGATAGACTTTGTTTACTGCCTACTTCCAAGTTTCCACAATTTGTATTCATGTTTTAAGTAATAACTGAACACAGTCAAGCTATAAACAAGGATCTAAAATCAAAACCTTCCTGAACATTCAACCTCTTGCTCTCATCATCACAGTAAGAAAGGGTATGTTTAAGGCCCATAAAAATCAGAGTTCATGCATAGACAGAATACAGAATTTTTCACCAAATCCTTGAACATGAGAACCCTGAAAACCTCAGAACTTTACAGGAGTAATTTTATAAATACGCGAGAGCCACATTTAGCGCAAAGTGTATTCCTAAAACTCTCTCTTTGGGGAACTGGCACTAAAGGTAAAAGTTTGGACTTCCCTCGTGGCCCAGTGGCCGAGACTACACTCTCCCAATGCAGGGGACCCAGGCTTGATCCCTGGTCAGGGAATTAGATCCCACATGCTGCAACTCAAGAGTTCTCCTGCCACAGGAAGGTTATGTCACAACTAAGATCCAGCACAGTCAAACAGATAAAAATCATTAAAAAAAATCCAGCTACAGATCCAAAGACACAAATCATTTCAAAGTGAAAAGTTGGGAAAAAACATTTTTTTTTTTTAAGGGAAAAGTTCTCAGGAAGGTTTCAGGTGAATTCTTGGCTGATGAGCCTTTGCAGGCTGTTGAGAGACACAGCATCCGGATGTCTCAAGATAATCGTGAGAAAGCTGAGCTATGCTTCCCCTGAAAGTAAAGTTCACTGAAGAAATAATGAAGTTACCTATTAGTTAGGATTCCTTTCAGTTACAAATAACAGAAAATCTAATAATGGCATTACTATTGTCAGGACATTTATTCTTTATTTATCAAGAAGTCTGGAAATGGATGATCTCACGGTCCATTCAGCAACTCAAAAATCATGTGAAGGCTGCAGTTTTATCTATCCCTCTGCTTAATCATACCCAGCATGGAGGCATTTTATATTTATATTTTTCAATTTGTGATGACAAAATAGCTGCCACTGCTCCAAGCATCACCATCCCAAGCTTTCCCTTCAAAAAGGTCTATTGATCTGGAAAGAAAATCCATTCCAGGAGCATCCAGCAGATTTCTCCTTAGGTCTTCGTGGCCAATTAGGTTTGGTCCCTTTTATGGGCTGAATGGAGACCCCTTTCCCACCCCCAACTCATAAGCTGAAGCCCAACCCCTAGTATCTCAAATGAGTTTATATTTCAGACATGGCATCTAAAAAGGTGATTAAGTTAAAACAAAGCTATTAACATAGGCCCTGATCCAATCTGATTGGCCCTCTTGTAAGGAGAGAATATTTGAATACATTGAGAATACCAAGGATGCCTGCACACGGAGGAAAGATGATGTGAGAACACAGCAAGAAGGCAGTCATATGCAAGCCAAGGGAGGGGCCTCAGGAGAAAATGGTCCAGCCAGCACCTTGATCATGGACTTCTAGTCTCCAGGCTGTGAGAAATAAATGTCTGTTATTTAAGTCACCCAGTCTGTGGCAGCCCAAATAAACTAACACAGCCCCTCAGCTGCAAAAGGGTCTCTAAGAGAGAGATTTAGGAAAGGAAGTGAGATGGCAAGACTGTGTTCTGCTGGCACTCACCCCATACAAAACCAGTGCTTCCAGCACAGGAAAGGTTGTGGAGGTAGCTATTAGATAGGCAACTAATAACATTTACCACAACTCTTGAGTAGAAAAGGCTGACTGCTCTGCCACTGAGCGGTGACCATGGGTAAAACACAAAGGTTGGGTTCAGTAAAATGGAGATAATACTCAATAGTTAGTCTCCTTTTCACCCCTCACCTCTAAAATTCCCAATCTGACGGGGCTCACCTCAGAAACGACTTTGTTTCTACAACAAATGAAAACACACAGAGTACCCATTCCTACAATACAGCTCCCTTACAAGATTTTTCTGATGTTCTGTTCCAACATCCATTTACTCAATATCTTATTTCCTAAAAGAATCAATTAAACAAATTTGAATCTCCATTTTTTACATTTTCAAGGACCCAGAAACTGAAAGGCTCTCAGTGACCTATAAATACATGAATATAGGCACACTCCACAAAATCAAAGGTCCACCACTTTCCAATTAGATTATAAAATTCCCGAGGGCAAATACTTATGGTAATACTTTCTGTGGTCCCATCAGTTCAGTCGCTCAGTCATGTCCGACTCTTTGCAACCCAATGGACTGTAGCACTCCAGGCTTCCCTGCCCATCATCAACTGCTGGAGCTTGCTCAAACTCATGTCCATTGAGTCGGTGTTGCCATCCAACCATCTCATCCTGTCATCCCTTTCTCCTCCTGCCTTCAATCTTTCCCAGCATCAGGGTCTTTTCCAGTCAGTTCTTCGCAACAGATGGCCAAAGTACTGGAGTTTCAACTTCAGCATCAGTCCTTCCAATGAATATTTAGGACTGATTTCCTTTAGGATGGATTGGTTGGATCTCCTTGCAGTCCAAGGGACT
Organism: Oreotragus oreotragus; assembly: GCA_006410675.1. Lineage (NCBI taxonomy): Eukaryota > Metazoa > Chordata > Mammalia > Artiodactyla > Bovidae > Oreotragus > Oreotragus oreotragus. The sequence continues at coordinate 381,996 of SJYX01019490.1, forward strand.
CTCAAGAGTCTTCTCCAACACCACAGTTCAAAAGCATCACTTCTTCAGCACTCAGCATTCTTTATAGTCCAACTCTCACATCCATGCATGACTACTGGAAAAACCATAGCTTTGACTAGACAGACTTTTGTTGGTAAAGTAATGTCTCTGCTTTTTTATTTGCTGTCTAGGTTGGTCACAGCTTTTCTTCCAAGGACCCAGTGTCTTTTAATTTCATGGCTGCAGTCACCATTTGCAGTGATTTTGGAGCCCCCCAAAATAAAGCCTCTCACTGTTTCCATTGTTACCCGATCTGTGGTCCCAGAGGCCACTGCAAAAAGTGTCAAAGAAGGCTTCTGGATTGAATGAATGAAAAACAGAGCCTCTGAAATCCATCTTAGGATTTATTCATTTCACAAAGACTCATCCAACATTAACAATTAATTTGTGCTTTTTTCTTGAAGATGGGTCTCTGCATCCTTATAAGTTAGAAGGATCAAATTACTTTCTTCTTTAGAGCTGCACATATTGGGAAAACCATCATTACAGAATGGTAAATGTTCTTATATTAAGAAGCTCCATTTTTTAAAGTGTTAATAAAACATGCATTCCATGTGGCTCATATGGATCTGCATGCAATACAGGAGAGCTGGGTTCAATCCCTGGGTTGGGAAGATCCCCTGGAGGAGGGCATGGCAACCCACTCCAGTATTCTTGCCTGGAGAATTCCCATGGAGGGCTATAGTCCTATAGTCCACGGGGTCGCAAAGAGACAGACATGACTGAGCAACTAAGCACACAGCACAAGAAAACATGCGTTAGTTAATAAACAGTATGAAACAACTCACGATGCAAAAACAGTCAACCTCTATCGTATCATTTATTGTTCCTTCCTAAATTTTAGGATTAAAATTTAAATATAAAGACAGAAAACATGGGTGATCTAAGGATAAAAAACTTAGTTTATGTTAGTTTCTAAGCATGTCCAAAAGCAAAAAAAAAAAAAAAACAGAGAGAGAAAGATTTGATAAATTTGCCATTAAGATAATTTTCCAAATATTATCTGAAAAAATAACAAACAAAACCAAATGGCATTTACAATGTAAATCCATTACAATTTACAATGGATTAACCTAGAGTCTCTTACAGAGAGTGAAGTAAGTCAGAAAGAGAAAAACAAGTATAGTGTAATAACACATATATATGGAGTCTAGAAAAATGGTAGCGATGAACCTAGTAGAGAACGTACTTGTGGACACAGTGAGGGAAGGTGAGGGTGGGACGAACTGCGAAAGAAGCATTGATATATATACACTATCATGTGTCAAATAGATAATTAGTGGGAAGTTGCTAATAACAACTTAATAACACAGGAAGCCCAGCCTGTGACAACTTAGACAGGTGGGACAGGGGAGGTGAGGGAGGCTCAGGAGGGAAGGGATATATAATTATGACTGATTTACACTGTTATATGGCAGAAACCTACACAAAATTGTAAAGCAATTTTCCACCAATTAAAAAAATAAATAAAAATTTTTAAAAACCAAATAGTAAATGATACAAAGGGGAACCACTGATAATACTTACGACAGAAAAGGATTACTTTCACTTATACATATAATGAGATCCTCAAATCATTAAGATGTAGATAAACAGTACAACAAGAAAATGGTCAAATTTACATAGGCAAGAAATTCACAGAAATAAATGTTCTTTATTTGAGAGTAAGGTGGGAAGCCCACTTTAAAGGAAATTTTAATTTAAATAAAAATATATTTAAGATTAGAAATGTTTAAAAGTTTGATTTTACCATTATTTGTGACACTGCAGCCAATCAGGTATGTTCATACATTAATTCTAGAGTTTAAACTCATTTGGCCTTTCTGAAGGACAATTTGACAACATCTGTCAAAATCTTAACTTTCCAGACTCTTTAATCCAAAAAATACACCTAAGTGGAAGTACTCTAACGAGGATATGGATATAGATTTAGGATACTTAGAGCATTATTTGTAAAAAAAAAAAAAAAAAAAAAAAACCTAAATATTCATTAACAGGAAATTGGCTAAATACATGAGACACCCACACAATGGAATGCTATGTTGTGTTTTTTAAATGGGTAAATCTACATTTATTGAAATGGAAAACATCCAAAATGTGTTAAGCGAAAAATAGCAAGCTGCAGAACAAGATGTCCAATTTGCTCCCATTTGTGTTAAATATATATACACATATGTATGCTTGTGTATGCTGAGAACATTTCTGGAAGGATATACAAAATACTATGAACTGTGGTTACATCTAGAAACGGTTTTGTTTGAAATCACTACCATGATTGTGTATTGCTTTAGCAATAATAATAATAAAAAAAATACACTGAAAACACAAAACGCTCCACGTTGCTGCCTCTGAAATTCCTCAGGTGGGAAAACTTAAGCTAAAAATGTTAGGACTTATCACTTCCTCTTAAGTGTGGGCTTTTGGAGAGAGAGGGGCATCCCGAGAAGAATCATCACCTGGATGGATCTTTCAGGGCTCTCATTCTGAGTATTCTGAACGGCCCCCCATCCCGTACCCAGTAGGTATGCATGAGGCATGGGGCTGAAGGCCTGAGGAATGAGGCAGGGTTCTCACCCTCCAGCACCTATTATTTCCCCCACTCCCACCTCTGCCTGCCTGCATCCCCAGCGTGTACTGGTTAGGAGAAGCAGCAGGATTTGGTTCCTTAATCTCTTCCTGACCTTAGAATTAAAGTCAGCTCAGGAGGGAAGGAGAAGAGGTAGGTGAAGGAAGGCCCCCTGGGAAAGACATCAAACAGAATGGAAGCACTTCTGACCTCTAGGTCACAAGCCACTTGGAACAAGCGCGCTCCTGCAGCCCACCCTGGGCGCCAGAACTGGAAGCCAATTCTGAGTGATTTAGGAAATCGGCCCAGCCCTGGGGCGGGCAGGAAAGGAGCGATTAAGGGAGGGAGCAGTGAGGCTTCCTCGGGCATGAGCACGCTTGGAAGCGAGGCAGGAAGGGGGCAGGAAGCTGCGCTCATAAAACAATCTGACAATTATGTGTCAGTCTAGAAGGGCTCTGGAAATTACGGGGCTGCTGCACCGCCCTCCCCAGCCCTCCCCTGGCGACGTCCTCATAGCTGCAATGAGCTGCAAGAGGAAATTCTATTTGGGGCCAGGTGGTGTTGCTCTACATTAGGGTTCACCTTGGGACTGAGAAGTCAAGCACAGTGGCTGCATGGATTCCAGCTGGCCTGGCACACTCCAACTGTATCTGGCATCTACCAAATTCTCATTGGAGCTCAGAAGGGGGCAGGAAGCTGCGCTCATAAAACAATCTGACAATTATGTGTCAGTCTAGAAGGGCTCTGGAAATTACGGGGCTGCTGCACCGCCCTCCCCAGCCCTCCCCTGGCGACGTCCTCATAGCTGCAATGAGCTGCAAGAGGAAATTCTATTTGGGGCCAGGTGGTGTTGCTCTACATTAGGGTTCACCTTGGGACTGAGAAGTCAAGCACAGTGGCTGCATGGATTCCAGCTGGCCTGGCACACTCCAACTGTATCTGGCATCTACCAAATTCTCATTGGAGCTCAGCGCATCACCTGTATTAACTCACAACCACCGTTCCCTGGCTACTGAGACCTAGAGAGGTTCCATGACTCACTGCAGATAACTAGCTAGGGGTGGCAGAACAAGAATCTGAACCCAGGTAATATGTCTCTAGAGCTCCACACTCAACATCCAGTTGAAAACATATGCTGCGGATATTTGTCATTAGAGCATCAGAGTCATTATTTTATATATGTCTCTGGTGGAAAGAGGTTCCTAAGCAGACTCCTACCCAAACACAGGTGCTGCCTTCTCTGTGCCCATCCTTCATTTATTCATCAACTCATCCATCTATTTATTCATTCATTCCTCTCTTCCTTCCTTGTATCTATTAACCACTGATGGTATGACCAGCAGAGTCAGATACTATGAAATTACAAGACCCATTCCTGCTTCTAAAGACAGTAAGCAGACACATTTTACAGACTTAAAAGTCCAAATATATTTACGGTCTTCTCCTGGGTCTTGATACACACTTTTTCTTTCTTTTTTACATTATTTTATTATTTTTTTGGCTTTGCTGGGTCTTCATTGCTGTGCAGGTGCTTTCTCTAGTTGTGCAGGGATCTACAGTGCAGGCTTCATTATTCGCAGTGCACAGGCTTAGTTACCCCAAGATATGTGGGATCTTCCCACATCAGGGATCAAACCCGTGTCTCCTGCATTGGCAGGTGGAGTCTTAACAACTGGACCACCACGGAAGTGTCCTGGTAGGATACTTCTTGGCCCATTCTAGACCCTGATGGTGGGAAAGATGGAGGGCAGGAGGAGAAGGGGTAACAGAGGAACAGATGGCTGGTTAGCATCACCAACTCAATGGACATGAGTTTGCTTGAACAGACTCTGGGATAGAGTGAAGGACAGGGAAGCCTGGCGTGCTCCAGTTCATGGGGTCACAAAGAGTGCCACACGACCTAGCAACTAAACAACAGGCCCATTCTGAGCGTGCCTGTAGCTGACACATTCCTTTCCTCTTGCCCACCACTCCCAGGTCAGAGGAGGTTCTCTGAGAGGCAGCAGGACATTTATTTGTTCAGGAGCCAGGGGCAGGGAGGTAACAATCTGATCTTTCCCCTATGGGCTGGGAAACTGAGGCTGCTAGAAGCTCCCTCGCAGCACCTGAGAGAAGTTCAGGGGAGCAGCGGTCAAGTGTCCTGACTCCACCAATCACTAGTTGTGTGACCGCAGGCAAGTTACTTCACCTTTCTGAGCCTGTCCAGTAAAGTGCGACTGTCACAAGAATTAAATGAAACAACATGCCAGGTTCTGAGCGAGAATGCTTCCTGGAATAGAGTAAGCATTCCAGTTTTGACTATGACCCTGAGGGTCTGTGCTGGGTGTGTTGTTAGGAGTAAGCCAACTCTGTGCCCACCACCTCCTCAATTACAAAACACTCCCCAGACATCAGACATGCTTTACTTCCTCCCTAGCTCAACTTCACGATACCCAAATCACATCTCTATGAAATGAACTATACCTGCTAACATTATTTCTCCAATCAAACATTTATTAATTACTTGCAAATGCTATGGTTGAAATATGCACTGTAGATAAAAACAAGGCCTCTAGAGCTGGTCCTCCATCAGATCCTATCCCTGCCACCTGGGCAAGTTACCCAACATCGCTGAACCTTAAATGCCTCACCTTAAAAACAAAAGGGCTTCCCTGGTGGCTCAGAGGTTAAAGCGTCTGCCTCCAATGTGGGAGACCCGGGTTTGATCCCTGGGTCGGGAAGATCCCCTGGAGAAGGAAATGGCAATCCACTCCAAAAAACACAGGGATAATAAAGATAGAACTTAGCCCATCAGGTAATTGTGAGCATCAATCAGATGAAAGAATATAATGTCATTTTGCTCCTGGCTTCAGGTAAAGACCCACTAAGCAACAACTATATTTGCTGTTGTTGCTGCCCTGAAAACTGAACATGCAAAACAGACACAATCCTTGATTTATGAGATAAATTGAACAATGTCCATGGTCTTCAGCATGCAGATGGGGTCAGATAAAACAGAACCTATATGCCAATTAGAATAGAAGCCTGGGTGAGACAGAAACTAGAGCACAGTAAAGTTGAGAAGGCACCATCATAGTCTCTTTAGTTTTCTGAAAATTTCATTCAGATACTCAGGTCTAGTGAAGAAAAGAGAAGAATGTAGAAAATGGCGTTAGATGCTAAAGGGTTCTCAAAGGCTTAAAATTTGCAGTCATATTTTAACGGTTCACTAAAAGAAACCTCTAGTACATCTATTTCCAGAGACTATTTCTCAGGGGTGAGGATTTATCCCCTTCCTTTGGGCAACAACTTTCCTAGCATCTGCCATTTCACGAAGAGACTGCTAGGTAACAAGCATCACCGCATCACTCCAAGATTTCTGTCATCAGTAGAGTCTCTTCCATGCTTTTGCTGTCTTAGAATTGTTTAAAACAGTACTTTGTCTGCATTTAGCTACTCATTCTTCCTAGTCCGTTTCTATACTAACTACAAGCTTTTATTTCTTTACATTCACACCTCTTCCCTGGTGTCCTGGCCATAGTTAAATATGCAATAAGTTCTTACTCCCTAACAAATCTTACCTGGAATCTCTAATATCCAATGTGAAAGGTGAAAGTGAAAGTGATAGTCACTCAGTCGTGTTCAACTCTTTGCAACCCCATGGACTGTGGCCTGCCAAGGCTCCTCTGTCCGTTGGGTTGCATTCCCTTCTCCAGGGGGTCTTCCTGATGCGGGACTGAACCCAGGTCTCCCGCATTGCAGGCAGATTCCTTGCAGTCTGAGTCACCTGAGGCTGCAGAATATCCGATGTGAGGCATCATTCAGATAAAAAATGGCAGAGGCCAGGAGGGGGCAGTGATGGGGCAGAGCTTGCCAGAGAAAGGGAGATGCCAGTTATTATCCTAAATGACTTCAGGACCAACAGAAAACATTTGGATTTAGCCCAGGAGAGGGTGCTACCTACTTCCAAGACAACCTCACTCAGAAAGCTGGGCAGGGCCTGTCCCCTGAAGTGAGGCTGGAATCTGGGCTTCAGAGTAGCCCATTTACCAGTGCGGGGGAAAAAGCTTTGACTTCCTGTGTCCTCCTCTGATACGAGGACCTCATCTTCTATATTAAACCACAGTTAGGAGTCTAGGGAGCATGAATAGAAGCAGAACGGATACAAAGCTTCCCCATTTGTCCTAAGCATTATCCATGCAGCTTGCTGGGCACTGGACAACTTAAAAAACAACACCACTCTATGACCAACACTTTAAGGTATACTTTAAAAGATGCATACTTTAAAAGATCCTGAGAAAACAGAGGAAGTGTTCAATGTAGGGATGGGTGGTTAGAGATCATGGGATATTGATTAAGCCCTAAATTTGGACCTTCTCCCAGCCCTTATATAAAATATCCCATTTACAGTGATATCCAAAGTCCCTTTGTCTTTGCGGTAAAACAGCATCTCTGGAGCCTGGGACCTAGAAGGCTGGCCTTTACATTCCTAGTTGCACTCCTGATTCTTTCTCCCCAAAGCTCTTCAGCCATCCCCTTCACTAGGCCCAGACCTTAAACAAGAATAATGGCTAGCATATTCTCAGCAATAAGGTGGGGTTTTTGCTCATAATGCCCTTTAAATAGTACACAGTATTAAGCTGAAGCAGATCACTCATTTGCCTCTCAACTATCTTTTGACTAGTCACATGTCATGTTTGCTCTGTAGAGAAACCCAAATTTTAAAAGTAGTAAGTGAATAGGAAATAAAACTGAATGCTAAATTGTGGCTCATGAGGGGAAATTGAGTTCAAAAAGCAGTCTTGCTTCTGTTGGCAGGAGTATAAATGCAGAGGGCACTGCTTATATCTGAAACATGCCGTCTCTCCTAGCAACTCCATGAATTATCCTAAAGTTATATGGGTTCATATGCACAAAGACAGACATACGAGCGAATCTGTTCAGCAACATCTATCTAAGCAAAAGACTGGAACAAATGGCCATTAACAAGAGACGGGTCAAATTAGTTATGTGGCATCTACTGTACTGTGCATCAGACAGAAGTCAATGTATAGATGCTGTTTTGGAAAGATGTTTATAATTATTCAATTTAAAAATGAAGTATATTATAGTATATGTAATATGTTCCCATTTATACATATACATTTTAAAAAAAAGAAAGGCTCTATACACGTGGGAAAATTCTGTAAGGATGTTCCTAAAGCTTTTGTGACTTTGAGGTGGTAGGACTGGGGACATGGGGCACATTTTTCCAGTTTTGACTTTTTACATGTGCTACTTCTGTGATCATGAAGACCAGCCTCTAGGGGTGGTGGGTGCCCCTCTCGCCTGTGTTGAGAAATTCTGTCGGTTTTATTAATCTATATCTAGATTTCAAGTGACAGAAACACAAAAGTGGAGGACAGTGGTGTGGGATGGACAAGTTCTTGTGGCTAAGGGGATGTGAGTTCAAATCACGTTAGGTGTAACACCATTATTTTAACTTTTTGGTTCTCAGGTAATACATGATGTCACTACACGAGGCTTTTATAAAAATGATCTCAATGGTACAATGCAGTATCTTGGAGAAGTTAAAGATTGGTGACTTGGCAGAATGGGTATGTTGTTCTCTTCAGCTGAGAATGACACTCTGCCTTGAGCTCTCTAAATTCAAGGAAAGTTTAGTTGTTTGTATGAGCTGGGATCAGGCTTAGCTATAAGGACCACAAAATCTCACACAGCACCTTAAATATGACTAAAGTTCATTTTCCCCCTCATGTACTAGGCCTCCGGGCAGTTCCCTGTTGGTCTAGTGGTTAGGATTCCAGGCTTTCACTGCTGTGGCCCAGGTTCAACCCCTAGTCAGGGAACTAAGATTCTCCTAAGCCGTGCAGTGTGGCCAAATAAATGAGTAAAATTTAAAATTAGAACAAGCTCTCAGAGACAGGGCACGGTAGGCTGTGCCTTTTCTCTTACCACTTCACTGTGCATAGCTTCAACCCCATGGTCTGAGATGGCAGCTTCTACATTTCAGGGAGCAGGACGGAAGAAGACAGGAAGAAGAAGAGCACAGTATACACACATAAGGCCCCTTAAGTGGACTTTCTAGAAGCTGCCACTGGACATTCTTATCTATTCATCTTATGGCCTATCTAGCTGCAAGGGAAGCTTGGAAACGACGTCTTGGTGTCAAGGCCCTATGCACAGCTTAAAATGGGAGTGTCTATGTTACTACCACGGAAGAAAGGAAGAGGGGATGGACACTGGGAGATGCTGAGTGGTTTCTCCAACACTGATCTAGCCTACCTTCCCTTGCCCCCTAACCTATTTTTCAAATATAAACATCATTTCAGCGAATGGCATAGCTAAAGAAAAGCTTCATATTTTGCCACATACCCACTTTTATAAGCTTAGAAAAAATGTTTTGCTAATATTTTAACAATGAAAAAATGGCAAAATGTCCTGGAGTTTCATTCGACTGTTTCTCCCATCTCTGAATCCAGCTCTATAATCTTAAACATGGATGGGATATACTAACTCTAGCGGACAGGATCCATGTCAATCTTACAATACTTCCACAATAAATGTCAACAGAAAACAGCAAAACTGGTCAGTGATGTGATTCAAAGACTATTTCCTGTAAATGAGATAATACACACTGGAATAGAATGCTATTTATACTATGGGAAAAGCCCATGGGGCTTTAGATTTAGAATCAAGGAAAAAGGAGTTCATCAGCTGATTAAACAGTATCCCTGGGGACTATGGGTAATACTGTTAACAGTCATAAAGCAACTGGGATTTCAGAACTGCCCAAGGTTAAGAAGGACTAATTCCTCTCGCAGGGAAGACAAACAGCAGCTCTCCAGCCATTCCTATTGAATACCCATCTTCAGAGACACCAAAGACTGGTAGTTCAGGGAGTCTCTTCAACAAAGGACCTGAAGTGTTCCTGCCCTGGCCATACCTGTCACTTACAGCAAGTTCCCAGACATGGGATACTTTTTCACTAGGAGTTCAAGTACAGTGCTTTTGCATATCCTAGCCAACAGACCATCAGTTAGCAGTAAAAAGCCAAATGTTTAAACTGGAAAGTGAACCTCCATGTGTGGTCTTCTGCCTTATTAAAAATAAGTCACTTTATGGTTCCTTGATTAATAAACAGCATAAGCATATTGAGTCAAAGAAACAGAACAGTGACATGAAGGTTTCAGACAGACCCCTGAGAATGACTCAGAGAGGTGGGAATTAGAGGCTCCCTTTTCTGATAACAATGGAGGAGGAGCATCACTCCAGACTTGAGAATTTGGGACCACTTTATTTCAGCATCAGTATCAGCATCTGACACTGGCCGCGTGTTTGGCCACATGCTCTTAGGCCCTTGACTAGTCGCGACTCACTGATCATCAGCCAGAGAATGTGTCAAGCTAGGATGGCACCTACTGCCTACTGAGCCTGTGCCCTACAGGTTCCATTCAGGTGCTGAACCTAAGACATGGCTCGAGTCCCAAACCTTCATCTCCCAGTTTTAGCTCACTAAACCAACAGGGTATTTTGCCAAGTGCTCCGTCTGAAAGCTCCCTCTCTCACACCCCATTTCCAAACCATCAGCTAATTCTATTGGCCCTGCCTCCAAAGCCCCTCTGGAACCTGACCACTTCTCACCACTCCCACTGGTCCAGGAGAACTTCTCACCAGAGTTACTACTAAGCCTCCTGACTTGGTGCTCCCTCTCGCCAACCCACCCACCCACCCCACCCATTCTTTTCACCTTGGAAAACCTAAACAAAGTGAGGACAGCCCTTGGTCTGTCTACCCTCTGGGGGCCTCCCCATTTTATGTGGAGTAAAAGTCCATATCCATACTAGGCTCCTTCCTCTCCAGTTATCACCTCCCATGCCTTTCCCTGGCTGTGCTTCAGCCCCCTCCCCTCTTCACAAGCCAGGCAAGCCGACTCCAGCCCACATAGCTTTCCTCCACACATCTGCCAAGTCGGCTCCTACACTCCCTGCAAGGCACTCTCAAAAGCTCCCCAGTCAGAAACCTTCCCCAACTACCCAATTACCCTATTCACTTTTCTTCATAGTATTTATCCCCACTTGACAGAATATATTTTACTGGTTACTGTCCATCTCTCCCTACTTAATTATAAGTCCCATGAATGCAGGATATTTTCTCCCTAGAGCAGTGCTTGGTATGGAGCAGACAAATACTTGAAAACCAACGGTGTTGCACACTTCCCAGCTCACAGATGGCATGAGGCCAAATAGCCCCCGGGACAACAGAAAACCCAGTCATCTATACGAAAATATGTCGTGCCTTTTTTTCACAGCTAAATTTTTTTGTGTTTTTTCCATAATGAACGCATTAAAAGCATAGGACAAGGGAAGTTTCTGCTTGTTGGCTGAATGGGAGGGAAACCATTTATTGAGCACCTACTATGTCTCAGGCACTATTCTGAGTCTGGAGTATAGAGTTAAGATAGGAAAGGCCTTGTTTTGTGGGATTTGTATTACAGAGGAAACAGGCAGGTACAGGTTCAAGTTGAAGAAGCTGGAAATAACAGCATCAATCAGCAAGCAAGATTATTTCAAATAATGATTAATAATATATATGTTTTAAGAAAATTTTCTAAAAATTACCAGTAAAAATATATCTGGTTTTACACATGGGGACTGACTTACGAGTCATGGGCTTACCCAACGGCTCAGCAGGTTAAGAATCTACCTGTAATACAGGAGACAGAGGAGACACAGATTTGATCCCTGGGTTGGGAAGATCTGCTGGAGGAGGAAATGGCAACCCACTCCAGTATTCTTGTTTCAATAATTCCATAGACAAAGAAGACTGGTGGTCTACAGTGCATGGGGTCGAAAATAGTCAGACATCACTGGGTAAGTACACATTACTTAAGAGTCTCTTTCCATCTCTGGGCCCCACAAAAAAATCCCGCCCTTAAAATAAATGTATATTTATATTTCATATATATTAATACAAGTTGTCCATCTCAGAGCAGCCACTTTATGACTTCCTTTAAATGATTAACTAACTATACCATGTCAAAGACAGTATCTCCCATTTATGAATTTAGCAACTGATACTGTACTCTGCCGTGCACCTAGAAAGTACCCGTTGAAAATGAGTTGATTTCTCACAGATCCTCAGAAGTGAATTCTGCAATTCTTTCTGACCTATCATAGTGGCTATTTCAGTACACTGCTGAGAAATTGCATGGTTTTATTTTAGTAGAGCTGGTGAAAATTCCATATGGATTCCTCAGTACACAAAACTGAATGAAAACACAGAGCCCTTAAAATAAAAATAGACGCGTTTGGGAATCACAAGGGAAATGTTACTTATTCTCGGAGCTTTCAAGTTCTGCTATCCCCAGCAGTGGGAACCTACGCTGTCATTCCAATTTCCTATAAACTTGGCAGGACTCTGTGTCCATTTGGAATTGTAATAGCCCGGATTTCAGTTTGCGGAGGAAGGAAGGAGTCATTGCATTCTACCAAAGAGTCCTCCAGCTGAATCCCAAAAAGCCAAAGCTTCAGTGTCAGTGTTCTCCCAAAGGAAAGAGATGCCTCCATTTAATGACTTTACCTGGTTAGCGTTCCATAGCCAGATTCTGAGCTCTCTTTGCTGGTCTTTCTTTTTTAATGTTGCTTGTTATAGAAAATTCTGATTTCTGTATTAGCTGTTCTTGGGGGACGGGGGTTTGTTTTTTACAGTTACACACAGATTTTTCATACTAAATACCCTAGGCATTTCAGAGCAAGTTTCAGGATGTGTATTTTCTTACTGTTCATTCTTCACTCCTACGTGCTTCCTGATTTAGGACATGGGAATTGCAAGGAAGGCCAACCAACCTGCCCTCACCAGCCTCTCCAGCTCTAATCTACTGTTAGGGTCAAACAAGCCAATCCTATTACAGTGGGGGGAACTCAATGGGTGGGAGGCAAGAGGTGCCTCTAATGGGCTTTGAGTGGCCCAGGTGAAAGGGGTGGGGCACCTTGTTGAATGCTGATTGAGCCCTGAATTTGCAGCTCCCACTTCCCTCACCCCTACTTCTGTTTCCAAATAAGTGATTTGCGTGCCAACAGTTACATTCCACAAACAACCCATTTCCTCTTCCTTGGGGGAAGGCGACTGAGAGGAGAGGGCGGAAGAAACACACACGTCTTGAGAAAAAGGGGATCCTGTTAGGGCTTTCCTAGGCCCTTGGGCTCTTCATTTGAGAGCTCCACTCTCTTCCCCACTCCATGTAAACGCATTACAAAACACTCACATTCCCTGTTAAAGGACGTGTGTTTCTTTCCGGGTAAAATTACAGAAGGATTTAAAATTTTCACTTTAAAAATTATCTGGGTCCAGGGAACTGATATCTGCACAAATGCATGGGAAATGCAAAAATGTAACATACAAATTGTTTTCCAATGAAATAAATTATCTGAAGGACACTAAATTTAAGAACTCATTGAGCTGCCATAACTTTAGCTATTGCAGGCATTTAATTAGACATTTACTGATTTATATTTTGAGTTTCCTTTCATATGTTGAAAAATACACTGATATTATGCCATCTATCTCTCATGTACACATGATTAGTAAAATAACATCATATTTTTTCAGGGTTATATATTGTCTTAGGCCCTTAAAACCTCATGGGATCTAAGTGTTGGGCCTCTTAGAGCCTAAAAGATATACTTGGGAGGTAAATAATCCTCAAAAAAACAACAAAAAAAATTCATATAAAAAGTTATGGCAAACCCAGGTTAGCAAATAGATACACATGACCAGAAGTTCAGTTCTGCTGGGGCTCCCTTCCACCCCAAAGGCTCTACTAAAAACCTGGACTCTGACACCCACTCCCCTGCAGCCTTGCCATAGGAAGCAGTAACCCCACCACAGAGGTTTCTATTTCAGACCCACTTTCATCCCTTGGGACTCTCCTCCACGCTGTCCTTCCTAAACCACTTGAATCTCATTTCTCCCACAGCTGATTTTTTTCTTTTTCAAGATGTTAACAATTTCTGTGGAACCATCTGGATGTTATTAAGAAAGTGTCCCGGGTCCTCTGAGGCAGCTGGCTGCGGCCTCTTGCCTTGTTTCCTGTGTCCTGGATGTCTTAAGTTGACTTTCATAAGAAATTTGGAATATTAGCTTAAAAAAAGAAACAGTCAATATTTTTTAGGCGCTGAGCTCTTGCAGCTTAATTTCCCCGCTGCGACTTTGCATTCTGAGTTCCCATCGTTGGCCCCAGCTCTGGGAAGGATGAAGCACGTCTGTTTTAAAAACAGAAGACCCAAGAGCTCTGGGTGAACCAGAAAACCAATCTTCCCCACCCTCCCCGGATGGCCTGACAAAACCTACCTTACATGGCTGCTGTTGCCTGGCCATTTCCACCCCTCCAGCCCCTCCAAATTGAGATCTGCCCCCACCTCCCGTCTTGGTGCAAGAATAAACACCACTTAGCTCAGCTCTAATAGACACTCTCCTGGCATTCTTGAAGGAAAAAGAACAAAGGCCAAAAAAAGGGGCCACTGACGACAGTGTCTCCTTGGTTGAAAGGGGCAGTGTGAGTAGGTGGGATGACAGGGGGCTTTTCTAACCAGCATCCAGGAGCAGCTGCAACCAGAAAAGGGAACCTCCCAAGGATCAGTTTTACTACTCAGACTCTGCAAATAGGTCTGGGGCACCGGCTCACCTCCCTTCCTGCTTGTTACTCAAACACAGCCAAGTCTTGGTTGATGGCCTGGACCATTTGCCTTCCCTACTAAACACACGCATGCCCCCCTCCTTCTTCCTTCCTGTCCTTAAGCCCTCATTCCCAACCTACTTTTATCTCATCACCCTGTTGATTTCACTGATACAGTTAACACTTCATCTTTGGAAGATCTTAAGACCCTCCTGGACAGTGCTATCAAGGCAGACAACACAGTTAATATGCTACCACTCTACCTAAGAAACCAAATTTCAGAATGACTTTCTGGAACACACCCTGACCATCTGTCTCTGATGCCAGTGAAACCAAGAGTTTTTTGTTTTTGTTTTTTTCTTTTTTCCTTCTGGCTACTCCACAAAGCATGTGAAATATCCCTGACCAAGGATCCAACTGGTCCCCTTGCAGTAGGAGTGCAGCCTCTTAGCCACTGGACCACCAGTTAAGTCTGTCTGAGAAAAGTTTTCAAGGGAGGCATACAATCCCCTCTCCTTTAAGGATTCTCTCAGGAGGTAGGGCTGTGCGTCTACACTCCCAAATTCCTTGTCATAATCTGCAAGGGTCTTCATCCTCAGTCTGGTGAGTAATAGATATATCATAAGTGGGCCCCTATTCCAATCTTTTTATTTTGAAAAATTTCAAGCTACAAAAAAAGAAAAAGTTAAAATAATACGTCAATGAACTCCTGTGTACCTTTTACCTGGATTACCAATTGTTCAAATATTACCACACTGGCTTTCTCCCAATACTCTCTTTTTTTCCTGATTACTTTGAAATATCATGACATTTTATCCCTCAGTGAAAATGAAAGTTGCTCAGTTGTGACTGACTCTTTGCAACCCCATGGATTATACAGTCCATGGAATTCTCCAGGCAAGAGTACTGGAGTGGGTAGCCTTTCCCTTCTCCAGGGGATCTTCCCAATCCAGGGATCGAACCCAGGTCTCCTGCATTGCAGGAGGATTCTTTGCCAGCTGAGCCACAAGGAAGCCCAAGAATACTGGAGTGGGTACCCTATGCCTCCTCCAGCAGACCTTCCCGATCCAGGGATCAAACTGGGATCTCCTGCATTACAGGCAGATTCTTTACCAACTGAGCTATCAGGTAAGCGCTTATCCCTCAGTACCTCATCCTTAAATACATCCCTAAGTATTTCCTACAAACAAAGCTAGTTGAGGTAATGGAATTCCAGTTGAGCTATTTCAAATCCTGAAAGATGATGCTGTGAAAGTGCTGCACTCAATATGCCAGCAAATTGGGAAAACTCAGCAGTGGCCACAGGACTGGAAAAGGTCAGTTTTCATTCCAATCCCAAAGAAAGGCAATGCCAAAGAATGCTCAAACTACCGCACAATTGCACTCATCTCACACGCTAGTAAAGTAATGCTCAAAATTCTCCAAGCCGGGCTTCAGCGATATGTGAACTGTCAACTTCCAGATGTTCAAGCTGGTTTTAGAAAAGGTTGAGGAACCAGAGATCAAATTGCCAACATCTGCTGGATCTTGGAAAAAGCAAGAGTTCCAGAAAAACATCTATTTCTGCTTCATTGACTATGTCAAAGACTTTGACTGTGTGGATCACAATAAACTGTGGAAAATTCTGAAAGAGATGGGAATACCAGAGTACCTGGCCTGCCTCTTGAGAAACCTATATGCAGGTCAGGAAGCAACAGTTAGAACTGCACATGGAACAACAGACTGGTTCCAAATAGAAAAAGGAGTATATCAAGGCTGTATATTGTCACCCTGCTTATTTAACTTACATGCAGAGCACAACATGAGAAACGCTGGGCTGGAGGAAGCACAAGCTGGAATCAAGATTGCCGGGAGAAATATCAATCACCTCAGATATGCAGATGACACCACCCTTATGGCAAAAAGTGAAGAGGAACTAAAAAGCCTCTTGATGAAAGTGAAAGAGGAGAGTGAATAAGTTGTCTTAAAGCTCAACATTCAGAAAACGAAGATCATGGCATCTGGTCCCATCACTTCATGGCAAATACATGGGTAAACAGTGAAAACAGTATCCGACTTTATTTTTGGGGGCTCCAAAATCACTGCAGATGGTGACTGCAGCCATGAAATTAAAAGACGCTTACTCCTTGGAAGGAAAGTTATGACCAACCTACATACCATATTCAAAAGCAGAGACATTGCTTTGCCAACAAAGGTCCTTCTAGTCAAGGCTATGGTTTTTCCAGTGGTCACATATGGATGTGAGAGTTGGACTGTGAAGAAAGCTGAGCACCAAAGAACTGATGCTTTTGAACTGTGGTGTTGGAGAAGACTCTTGAGAGTCCCTTGGACTACAAGGAGATACAACCAGTCCATCCTAAAGGAGATCAGTCCTGGGTGTTCATTGGAAGGACTGATGTTAAAGCTGAAACTCCAATATTCTGGCCACCTCATGAGAAGAGTTGACTCATTGGAAAAGACTCTGATGCTGGGAGGGATTGGGGGCAGGAGAAGAAGGGGACGACCAAGGATGAGATGGCTGGATGGCATCACGGACTCGATGGACGTGAGTCTGAGTGAACTCCGGGAGTTGGCGATGGACAGGGAGGCCTGGTGTGCTGCGATTCATGGGGTCGCAAACAGTCAGACACAACTGAGTGGCTGAACTATTTCCTATGAGGTTGAATATACTCCTATATAGCCACAATACCATTATCACACCTAAGAAATTTAAAATTGAAAAAATATCACCTGAAAACTCATACTGAAATTTCCCCAACTGCCCCAATCAATGTCCTTATAGCTTTAATTAAGATATAATCCATGTGTCACAAAATTCATTTTCAAGTGTTCAATTCAGTTTCAATATATTCTCAATGTTCATACAACCATCACCTGTATCTAAATTCAAAACATTTTCAACATCCCAGGAAGAAACCCAGTAACTAATTATCAGTTATTCTCCATTCTCCCTTCCCCCAATTCCTTGACAACCACTAGTCTATTTTTTGTCTCAACAGATTTGCCTATCCTGGAAATTTCATAGAAATAGAATCATAAAGTATATAGTGCTTTATATCTAGTTTCTTTGCTTTAGCATAACGTTTTTGAAGTTCACTCATGTTGTAGCATGTATTATTTCATTCCTTTCCTGGTTGAAAAATATTACATTGTGGGGCTTCCCTAGTGGCTCAGTGGTAAAGAATATGCCTGTCAATGCAGGAGACATGGGTTTGATCCCTCATGTGGGACGATCCTACATGCCACAGAGCACTAAGCCTGAGGGCCACAGTTACTAACCCCCTGTGCCCTAGAGCCCATGAACTACAACAAGAAAAGCCATCACAAGGAGGAGCCTTCATACCACAACTAGAGAGGAGCCCCTGTGCTCAACAACTTGAGAAAAGTCTTCACAGCAATGAAGACCCATCACAGTCAACAATAAGAAATAAATAAAAAATTTTAAAACATATCACATTGTACAGAAATGCCACATTTTATTTATTCCTTTGTTAAGTGATGAACATTTGGGTTGTTTTATAGCTTTTTAAAAGCCAGAATTTGATCAAGGACTACACACTGCATCTAACTGCCATGTCTTTAGTTTCCTTTAATTTAAATCATTAATCATTCCACATCATTAATGCTACAACATTAGATTCTAGAAATTCTTCTCCTGTTTTTCTTTTTATCTTTTACAACAGTAAATTTTTTGAACAGTACAGACTGATTCTCCTGGAGAATATCCTTGTGGATTTTATCTGATGTTTCCTAAAATTTGATTTGGTTTAGACAATTTTGGCAATAATGCTACAGGTGGGTGAGGTTGTGTATTTCTTATTGCCACCACATCAGAAAGCACATAATGTCAGTATATCTTAATTTATGAAGCTAAATTTGACCATTTGATTATTTGGTATTTACCAAGTCTTCCCACAGGAAAGATATATTTTCCTCTTTGTATACATTTGCTGTTGTTTCATTACTAAGCTGTGTCCAACTCTTTGCCACCCCACTGGTGAAAGCACACTAGGCTCCTCTGTCCTCCACTACCTCCCAAGGTTTGCTCAAACTCATGTCCATTGAGTAAATGATGCCATCTAACCGTCTCATCCTCTCTTGACCTCTTCTCTCCCTGCCCTCAAACTTCCCCGGCATTAGGTTCTTTTCCAATGAGGCAGTTTCTCGCATCATGTGGCCAAAGTACTGGACTTCAGCTTCAGCATCAGTCCTTCCAATGAATATTCAGGGTTGATTTTCTTTAGGATCGACTGGTTTGATCTCCCTGCAGTCAGAGGGACTCTCAACAGTCTTCTCCTGTACAGTTTGAAAGTACTGATTATTCAGTGCGTAGCCTTCCTTAAACGGTCCACCTCCCACATCGGTATATCACTATGGGAAAAGCTATGGCTTTGACTCTACAGAGCTTTGTCAGTCACGTGATGTCTCTGCTTTTGAATATGCTGTCTAGGTTTGTCAAAGCTTTCCTTCCAAGGAGCAAGCATCTTTTTGTTTCATGGCTGCCATCATTGTCCACGGTGATTTTGGAGTTCAACAAAATAAAATCTATCACTACTTCTATGTTTTCCCAACAACCTTTAACAAAGATTTTAGCCTTCAATGATGATCCTTACCTGAATCCGATTATTAAAAGTGTCATAAAACAGTAATTTTGTTACTTTTCTAACTCTGTAATTCCTTCCACATAGAGCTGCCGGAATTTTTTTTTTTTTTTAAGCTTTTCTGGCTCTATTCCACCTTTTAAATCATTGCAAACTCATGAATTTTTTCTCAGTTTTATAGTCAGCATCACTGTCATTATTTTTCTGAGTTCAAAATGTTTCAAATTTGAGAGGTGGCAGCCAATTCAGGCCAGAGCATTGTCTTTTTGACATGTCCCCAATCTTTAAGCACTTCATTATTTTGGGGCACAAGAAAATGTTCTAGATCAGCTTGTATTCTTCCTTCTCCAGAACTTAAAAGTGGCACTTCTTCACGAAGACCTAGTTTCTTTTGTGAATAATGGTATTTAGAAACCAAGATTTGGGTGCTGGATGTGCTTATTGGTACTAAGCTGTCTCAGATGCTTTTGCCTGAATTACTCACAACATTCATTTAAACCTTACATGTGTAACATCTCTTGCGATTTCTATCTGGGTTTCAGTTAGTTGGTAAATACTACATATTCAGTGGGTTGTAAATATTATAGGCTATGGTTTTTCCTGTGGTCATGTATGGATGTGACAGTGGGACTGTGAAGAAAGCTGGGCACCAGAGAATAGATGCTTTTGAACTGTGGTGTTGGAGAAGACTCTTGAGAGTCCCTTGGACTACAAGGAGATCCAACCAGTCCATCCTAAAGGAAATCAGTTCTGAACATTCATTGGAAGGATTGATGCTGAAGCTGAAACTCCAATACTTTGGCCACCTGATGTGAAGAACTGACTCATTTGAAAAGACCCTGATGCTGGGAAAGATTGAGGGCAGGAGGAGAAGGGGACAACAGAGGATGAGATGGTTGGATGGCATCACCGACTCAGTGGACATGAGTTTGCATAAACTGTGGGACTTAGCGATTGACAGGGAGGCCTGGCATGCTGCAATCCATGGGGTAGCAAAGAGTCAGACACGACTGAGCAACTGAACTGAACTGAAATATTATAGGCACAATAGCTGCCATCGATTTGTATTTACTAAGTACTCAAAAGCTTATATTTAGTGTTTAACAGCAGTGCTACACTTAATAGTTCAATAGTGTAGGTGTTATTTATCCTTATTTAACAAATGACGTAACTGAAGAAGTAACCTGTTCAAGGTCACAGCCATGAACAAAACACTGACCAGAGACATATTAATACATCTTTTGTTACCCAAACATTATTGACCATAGTGTTTCAATATTCACTTATATAACAAGTTGCTGGCCACAGGCCTTAATTTCTGCAAAAATCCCCAGGTCAATAATGTGTTAAGTGGACAAGCTGTTACTAGACTCCAGGTATATCTGACTTCAGAACTGCTGAACTACTAGGTGATACTATGCCAGTAGCAAACATGGTGCAGGAAATATGTCTTCAAGCCTGCAATCCACCCCTGGGTGTACTACATCACATTTGTAAAGTGAGTATCATTATAATCCACTGCTGAGACACATTGTGGTATAAGGAGAAGGGCACAAGGCTCAATGATGAGTCCGTAAACCTTTTACTTTTCCAGGTTTCAGGTATGTCATCTGTAACCGTGGAATCATGATACTTAGGCTTGAGTATCATGTAAGTTTGCAGTGGGGAATCAAACAGTGTCATAAGCAGAAAAGTTTGTAAGAATTATAAAGCTTCCTCAATAATAAGGAAGTGATTTTCAAATCAAGCAGTGTGGGTAAGAATGACTGGGGGAAGGGAAGTGCGCTAAATTTAAAGTTCAGATTGCTGGGCCCTGCTCCTAAAGATACTGATTTATTAGTGGCCTGGTATGGGGTCCAGGAATCTGAATTTTTAACACACTTCCAAGTGTGGCTCCAGATCTCACTTAGAAAAATTCTCATGTATTTAAAGACAATGAGACAAGAGATGATGAACCCATGCTTAGAAACCACTTTTATATTTTTTCATACCCATTCCTTGCAACTGATTGCTTTTTCTTCCTCAGACTCAAATGTCACTTTTCCTGACCCTCTGACACAGTCAGCCTCTCCTGTTATCTCCTCTCATCACACCCTTTGATTTATCACAGCACATGACAACCTGATAACTATAATTTCAATGTGTAACATGATGCATTCGGGGAAGGCAATGGCACCCCAACCCCAGTACTCTTGCCTGGAAAATCCAATGGACGGAGTAGCCTGGTGGGCTGCAGTCCATGGGGTCGCTAACAGTCGGACAGACTGAGCGACTTCATTTTCACTTTTCTCTTTCATGCATTGGAGTAGGAAATGGCAACCCACTCCAGTGTTCTTGCCTGGAGAATCCCAGGGACGGGGGAGCCTGGTGGGCTGCCGTCTATGGGGTCACACAGAGTCGGACACGACTGAAGTGACTTAGCAGCAGCAGAAGCAACATGATGCATTAGGCATCATGTCTGACTCTCCTGACAGAGGGTAAGCATCAGAGGACAGTAAAAAAGCCCTCCTCAGTGTGCCCAGTGTCCCAACATAGTGGAAAGTCCATAAATGTCTATTGGAGAAATGCACAAATGAAGGAACAAACGGTAATAACTTTATTACTAAACAAAGATTGGACAGAATGCAGAATTCATAAATAATTAATACAGAATAAAGTTCATTACTCACATGAATAATTGGGTACCCCACTTCCTGTTTTCAGTATCTTTCCCGGGGTCCTTGGAAAGACAGTTTTCACAGAGGAAATTGTACTTTTAATGACAAATCTGGGGACAATCTACGCAGAATAGGCAGGAATTCATAATGAAATTATGGCCCTCTGCTCTGGCCTCTCCTCGCACTTCCTTCCCCTCCTGGCTCTGCTCCTGTCATCTTGCTCTCAAGCAGCAGCATCTCCTCTTCCTGCCTCCTGCCAATTCTCTCTAACCCGTACAATACAGGAGAGCTGTTTGCCCAGGGAGTGGGGGTATTTCCCTCTGGCCATCATTAATTATGTGTGTTCCCTAAGTTCCGTGTATTTTCATTTGTGCATTTATCTCCATCCTGAATGGGGCCTGTAAAACTCCTTTATGGTTTTGCCTTAGGCGAAATAAGCATTGAATTTCACAACCAGAGTTTATGCTCATATATTTATGGCAAGGTGGAAGGTGAGGTTGTTTTGTTTTAAATATTTGTTTCTCCAAGTGGCTGCTGACTCTGTCTGGGAAAGCTGCAAGAATACATGTGAAGGGGTGAGACCAGGAACCACCTCTTTCAAGTGATGGGGTCAAAGACATACTACCCTAGCAGACAGCACCTTGGCAGAGCGACTATTTTAAGCTGAAGGAGTTTGAAAGAATAGCAGAAGCAGGAAGGTCTCTCTGACCTTCCCCTTTCATCATCTTCCCTGAAGCAGGTCATCAGACCCTCTTGTAGGAGATACCTTCTCTACATCCAGAGGAATGAAGCATCTTTATCTCCAAGTCAGAGAAACACAGAGAAGAAATCAAACAGGCCTTGAGAAGTTTTCCCCAGTTACTACAGTTACTGCCTCACACTCTTTGCTCTATCCTATTTCTATAGGGCTGCCCACTTTCATTCAAACCCAGCATAAAAACACTTAGTTTCTTCAAGTCTTCATTGCCTTTTGAAGGATCCTTGGGTCATGTAAAAGTTATATTAAATTTGTATACTTTTCTCCTGTCAGGTTAATTTTCAGATCCAGTCAAGAATCTTAAGAGGGTCAAGAAAAATTATTTTCCTCCCCTAAACCAGGTTTCCAGAACTTTACAGCAACTACGAACCTGAGGCAGCAGCATAGTACTAAAAAGGGACCCCGGGGATTTACGTGATAGATACCCAGTTCCCAGAAGACTAGGGTGATGGACAAAGATCCAAAGCATTTTCAAAGCTTCAACTTTAACTAGACCTAAGAGCATCCTGAAACTTGCTGACCTCAGAAAACATTTAGAAGGAAGATATACAAAGATTCTTACAAACCTGGTCAATCTCATTTCTCAGGGAACTTCTCTGTGGTTTGAGCATGCCCTAAACTCTGACCTGAGGACGGCCAGCGTTAGATGTGGCTTGGTACCAGGTGCGCTTGTCTCTTTGCCTGAGGTAAAACGGTCCGGAGGCTCATCTGGTTCAAGGCTACACTCCACCACTTACTAGCGGAGCAAAGCAGGACGCAGTACTTCCTCTTTGGGCCTCAGAATCCTCAGCTGTCAGATGAGGGTGGTAGCCCATACTGAGGACAACAGCAGACTCCTCACAGGACCATTGTGAGGTCTAAGTGGAAAGTATACGTAGTTTACCAGAAAGCCTGATACAGAGTGCGTGTCAGCAGCTATGATTTCAATGTATGGACTTGAAGAGGTTCTTGGTGGGGGGGTGGGCAGGCTTTGGCCTCTCTATGTGCCAATGTGGAGTCTTAGTTCCTAGACCTGGGATTGAACCTGTGCCCCTTGCACTGGCAGCATGGTGTCTTGGCCACTGGATTGCCAGGGAAATCTCAGGAGGTTCCCAGTTTTAGCCGTTAGCCATATACTTATACTATGCGGTCCAGCTGCATTTCTACAGCACTGAAATAAATCTACATAGTGCTCAACTGCCCCAGTACATGTGGTGACCCAGCACCTTTTGGGTGATTTCCAGTTTAGGGAGTGGACCACATCCTAAGTTCTTCTTCCTGGAGGTAGAAGATGCCTACCCACATATTTGGCTTCCCTTAAAGATGAAGCATAGGTACGAGACTAGTCTTCTCTAGAGCCAGAGAGCCTTCTCTTCTCAAGAGTAACATGCAAAATCCATTCTGTGGGAGGCTGGGGGCCCAAGCATGTAAGCTTGAGGGGCAGCCCTGGCAGAATCTGAGGTATCCAGGGCCTAGTGTCATGGTGTGAACCGCACTCTGTGCCTGGCTGTGGCAAACCCAGAACTTTCCCTGGATACTCTGTCCAGGTGGCTTGGGCCTCCTCCCTGGCCATAGTCTGATACTGCTTAGCCCTCTGGAGAACCTGTGAACCTCATAATATCCTTCAGTAGATTTCCATTTCTGCTTAAACTAGCTGGAGTATGTTACTGGGCTGGTGATGAAGAACGTGCTCAATGTCTACTGGGTTAGCGAAATACAAAGGCAATGAATTTCAAGAAGCCATAGAAGCTCTTTGATTCAATGGAAACATCAATGTAATGATTAGTGTTTGTAAAGAAATGGAACACTGTTTGGGACTAGGAAATCTTTCTATTAAGGAGATTTTTCATATACATGAAATTTGTTATAACTTTGACTTCTACTTATAACCGAAGAAAAGTTATGACCAACCTAGATAGTATATTCAAAAGCAGAAACATTACTTTGCCAACAAAGGTCCGTCTAGTCAAAGCTATGGTTTTTCCAGAAGTCATATATGGATGTGAGAGTGGGACTATAAAGAAAGCTGAGCACCGAAGAATTGATGCTTTAAAACTGTGGTGTTGGAGAAGACTCTTTGGAGTCCCTTGAACTGCAAGGAGATCCAACTAGCCCATTCTGAAGGAGATCAGTCCTGGTTGTTCATTGGAAGGAATGATGCTAAAACTGAAACTCCAATACTTTGGCCACCTCATGCAAAGAGTTGATTCACTGGAAAAGACTCTGATGCTGGGAGCGATTGGGGGCAGGAGGAGAAGGGGACGACAGAGGATGAGATGGCTGGACAGCATCACCGACTCGATGGACATGAGTTTGAGTGAACTCTGGGAGTTGGTGATGGACAGGGAGGCCTGGCGTGCTGCGATTCATGGGGTCACAAAGAGTCGGACACAACTGAGTGGCTGCACTAAACTGAACTGAAAGCTGAAAGGGGCTTTAGAGATAATCTAGACTGACCCATTGGTTTCAGTGAGGAATTGGAATACCAGAGAAGGAAAGTCACTTGCCCAAGGTCACACCGTAACTGTAGCCTAGTGTAAAGATCATACCAGCTCAGAAGTCAGATCCTGGCTCTGCTACTTACTAACTGTACAACCTCAATGTATCCATGTAGTCTTTAAGCCAGTTTTCTGTCTCCTCATTTGCTAAATGAAGAAAGTAATAGTCTACATCTTATAGGTTTCTTGTGAAGAGTAAACGAGGTAGTGTATCCATAGTGTTTCGCATATGCTAAAAAAATAGTAAATGTTAAATAATGTTAGCAGATATTAACTTATCCTTAAATATTTACCATAATCCACTATAAGCCAAGCACTGTGCTGTGTGTTAGTCGTTCAGTTGTGTCCAACTCTTTGCAACCCCATGGAATTTGTTATAACCTTGTCTATAACAGAGTAGCCACCAGGCTCCTCTGTCCATGGGATTCTCTAGGCAAGAAAACTGGAGTGGGTTGCCATTTCCTACTCCAGGAGATCTTCCCAACCCAGGAATCAAAAAGATCCCAAAATTGCTAAAGTATTCTTGAGAAAGCAGAACAAAGCTGAAGACATCATGCTCCCAGACTTCAAAGTATATCACAAAGCTGTAGTAATCAAAAGAGTATGGTACTGGCATAAAATAGATTTTCACACAGATCAGTGAAACAAAACAGACAGCCCCAAAATGAACACATGCATATACAGTCAATTAATTTATGACAAAAAGGCCATGACTATACAATGGGGAAAGGACATTTCTTCAGTAAGTGGTGCTGTGAAAACTGGACAGCTTCATGCCAAAGAATGAAACTGGATCACTTTCTTACCCTTAGACACAGAAATTAACTCAAATGTAAGCCTGAAATCATAAAACTCCTAGAAGAAAACATAGGAAATAAGCTCCTTGACAACATTTTTCATGATGGTATTTTTTTTGGATTTGTCACCAAAAACAAAGGCAACAAAAGCAAAAATAAACTAGTTTACATCAAACTAAAAATCTTCTGTACAACAAAGGAAATCATTAGCAAAATAAAAAAGCAATCTACTGACTGCGAGAAAACATCTGCAAGTCATATATCTATAAGGATTAATACCCAAAATAAAAAACAATTCATACAACTCAGTAGCAAAAAACAAACAAACAAAAAACCCACAATTTTTTAAAGGGCAGAGGATCTAAACAGTCATCTTCCCAAAGAAAACATATAGATAGCCAACATGAAAAGGTACTCAACATCACCAATCATTAGGGAAACACAAATGAAAACCACAATGAGATATCACCTCACACATTTTAGGATGACACCTGTGTGCTTGATGGTACTATTTCCTGTTGTAAACTAATAAATTTTAAAGTACTTGTAGAAGGAGTGGCTTGGGTCAAGAAGGTGGACACCACTTCCTCTGAAACCCATGACAAGAAGGTAAGGATGAATGAGTTTATCACTTTATAGTTTAAGACCCCTAGTCTCTTTTTCCTCTGGATAGTGGGAGATGAGGCAGAGGAAGGCTGGAACAGCTGTTAGAAGCTGTTAAAAACCAGGTGAAGGGATTACTTCCCAAACTTCAGATGCATGCTGTACCTTGTGCTGGCCCACTTGATCACTAAAATGCACTAAATCTGAATCACAGTTCAGGTTCAACTAGGGCATACTACCATACTGAGAAAACTGACCTCATTCAAGCTTAAATATTCACCTACATTTTTTTCTCTCACGTCCTTGTGTATGATTTCATATTTTAAATCTTGCTTTTAGAAGTTGTTTAGATTACATAAAGCAGTGATATAATTTCGTTTCCAAATATTAGTCAGTTGTGTCAACACCATTTACTGACTAACCCATCCTTTCTTCACTGGTTTAAAATGCTGCCATTATCAGGACTGGTCTACAGAAACATGAAACTCACTTTAATATTAAAAAGAGTTTTCCACATCTTTAGTTGACAGTTAACTGTGGCTCTGCAGCAGAGGGCCAAAGCCCTGTTTCTAAGAATTGACAGAGTTTGTGCTGCTTCATACACCACATGCAAGCAGAACTACCAGCCTTTCTTTCTTCCATGACAGACTACTGGTTGCTCAGAATGAGCCCACTGGAATCACAAAACCCAGGTTATTTCTACCTTCCTCTTCACTAGTTATGTGACACTGATTATAAAATTTTGTAGCCCAGTCTCTCTTTCTGTAAACTGGGGATACCAGAAGTACTACTGCACAGGCAGTTGAAACGATTATGGCATTTAAAGTGCCTGAGGAATAATAATATCAAGAGAATGTTGTTTATTATTGTCACTGGTGATGTTATCAAGATTCTCATAATCAGCATCTAGACGGGCTTATGATGGATTGTGGGGCACCCATGTTTACTGTTCACATGTTCAGCAATTTCTGTCGAGCGTTTTCTGTGCTTTGTCACCATCCTAACAGTGAACAATAAACATCTCTACCTTCTGAGAACTTACATACTAGTGGAGGAAAACAGTTAAGCCAATGGCCAAACAAGTAAATATCTGGTAATGTGAACTGGGCTATGGTGAAAGTGAAGCAAACTTATATAATAAAGTTCATTAGGGAGCTTACCTTAAACAGGCAGTCAGAGAAGCCCTCAAAAGGGATGTAAATTTTAAGGTGAGCCTCAAATAAGAAAAACGAGCCTATCAGAATTGTGTTGTCTTTCAAATATTTGGAGTTTTCCTAGACTTTCCACTGTTTTAAATTTCTAATTCAATTCTATTGTAGTCAGAAAACATTCTGCATATACTTTTAAGCCTTGTAAATTTATTGAGATGTGTTTTCTGGCCCATGATGTGTCTATCTTGATGTATGTACCATATGCACCCGAAAACATGTATTCTGCAGCTGTTACACTGTGTTAGTAAATTTCCATTAGATCAAAAAAGTTGATAGTGCTATTCATTTCCTCTATAGTTTTATTTATCTTGTTGTGTAGTTGTTCTATTAACTGCTGAGAGAAGAGTTATAAAATTATCATTTTCTAATAATGACTGTGGATATGTCTATTTTTCCCTTTAACACTATCAATTTTTGTCAGGTATTTTGAAGCTCTTATTAGGAGCATGAATATTTATGATTGATCAGTTATGAATTGGCCATTTTATCATTATGCTATGTCTCTCTTGATCCTTTTATCTTAAAGTCTACTTTACTTGATATTAAGCCAATCTAGTCATTTTATGCTATTTGCATGTTATAACTAAATTACCCATTTAGCTTCAGTCTGTGTGTGCCTTGATACTTAAAATGGGTTACTTATAGACAGAATAAATATGGAAGCTTCTATTTTTATGCAGCTTGTTAATCTCTACTTTAATTGCAGTGCTTATTCTATTTACATTTCATGATTATTTGGATTTAGGTCTAACACGTTACTATTTGGTTTTCTGCCTGTCCTCTTTTGGTTCCTCTTTGCCTACCTTCTCTTGAGTTAAATGTTTTTTGAATCCCATTTTATCTGTTAGTGTTTTGGGTACATCTCTTTCTGTTTTTTGTTTTACTTTATCTAAGTGGTTCCTGGACAGATTACAATATATATCCTTTAGTTCAGTTCAGTCGCTCAGTCGTGTCCAGCTCTTTGCGACCCCGTGAATTGCAGCACGCCAGGCCTCCCTGTCCATCAACAACTCCAAGGTTTCACTCAGACTCGTGTCCATCGAGTCCGTGATGGCATCCAGCCATCTCATCCTCGGTCGTCCCCTTCTTCTCCTGCCCCCAATCCCTCCCAGCATCAGTCTTTTCCAATGAGTCAGCTCTTCTCATGAGGTGGCCAAAGTACTGGAGTTTCAGGTTTAGCATCATTCCTTCCAAAGAAATCCCAGGGCCGATCTCCTTCAGAATGGACTGGTTGGAACTCCTTGCAGTCCAAGGGACTCTCAAGAGTCTTCTCCAACACCACAGTTCAAAACCATCAATTCTTCAGCGCTCAGCCTTCTTCACAGTCCCATACATGACCACTGGAAAAACCACAGCCTTGACTAGGCGGACTTTAGTCGGCAAAGTAATATCTCTGCTTTTGAATATACTATCCAGGTTGGTCATAACTTTTCTTCCAAGGAGTAAGTGTCTTTTAATTTCATGGCGGCAGTCACCATCTGCAGTGATTTTGGAGCCTAAGAAAATAAAGTCTGACACTGTTTCCACTGTTTTCCCATCTATTTCCCATGGAGTGATGGGACCAGATGCCATGATCTTCATTTTCTGAATGTTGAGCTTTAAGTCAACTTTTTC
>SJYX01019490.1:415366-560642 GCA_006410675.1 Oreotragus oreotragus
TTCACAGCTATTTGTAAAGCCTCTCCAGACAGCCATTTTGCTTTTTTGCATTTCTTTCCCATGGGGATGATCTTGATCCCTGTCTCCTGTACAACGTCACGAACCTCATTCCATAGTTCACCAGGCACTCTATCAGATCTAGGCCCTTAAATCTATTTCTCACTTTCACTGTATAATAATAAGGGATTTGATTTAGCTCATACCTGAATGGTCTAGCGGTTTTCCCTACTCTCTTCAATTTAAGTCTGAATTTGGTAATAAGGAGTTCATGATATATATGTGTATATATATATATATATATATATAAAAGGATACGTATCCTTAACATTTCACAATCCTCTTAATGTGATACCATTTCACGTAAGAAACTTACAACTGAATATACCCATTTTCTCTTTTCCCATTCTTAATACCGTCGTTTTCTGTAAATGTGGGATATTAATAAATCCCCAAACATGTTATAATTTTTCTTTTAAACAGTCATATGTAGGACTAGGAGGAAAAATGCCTTTTCCATCTATCTACACATTTACCATATCTAGTGCTCTTCATCCCCTCCTGATAGACTAGATTTCCCTCTGGTATCTTTCCCTTCAACCTGGAGAACTTCCAGCAGCACTTCTTGCAGTGTAGTCAACTCGCAATGAAGTTTCTTAGTTTTATTTATCTTAAAATGTCCTCTCTCTGCCCCATTCATTCTTAGAAAGTATTTTTGTGGAGAACAGTATTCTAGGTTGGTTTTCGTTTCTTCCAGCATTTTTAAATTACTGTCATCTCTAGAAGCCTGAAAACAGTGGGGAAAGTCCCTGGTCATTCGTACTCTACCTCTCTGACTGCTTTTAAGATTTACTCTTCATCTTTTCTTTTCTTCGGATTTATGATGTTTTGCCTTGGGTATAGTTTTCTCCTTATTTATTCAATGTGGGGCTTATTTGGCTTCATAAATTATTAGGTGTATGACTTTAACAAAAGATAGGACATCTTCAGCCATCATTTCATCAAATATTTTCCTGTTCCATACTCTTTCCTCTACTTTTGGAACTCCAATTAAATGTATGCTAGACCTTTTTATATTGTTCACAGGTCATGAGATTCTAAAATCTTCTTCCTCTCTACTCTTCAGCTTGGATGATTTCTATTGACCTACCTCTAAGTTTATAAAGTCTTTCTTTTGCTATCTTTCATGTTCTATTAAATTTTTCCAGATACTTCATTTTTCATTTCTAGAACTCTGACGTAGTTCTTTTTGTAATTTCTCTTTTTCTGCTGAGATTTCCATTTTTTCATTCATTGTGAGAATATTTTCCTACAGGTACCTGAATGTAGCTATAATAGCTGACTTAAAACTTCTGTGTGCTAAATACTACAAATAGATCATCTAGTGATGGGTATCCAAAGATTGTCTTCGCTAGAGTGTGAGTAACATTCTTCTGTTTCTTTCATGTGCCTGGTAATTTTGTAGTATTTCCTGACCAGAGAGAATTAAATGCTGTAAAATCCCTGGACTCTGTTGTATTTCTCCAAGTAGTTTTATTATTATTACCTTGCTCACTTTTAGCAGGCCAGTTGACTTGACTAACATGAAACTCTAAGCTCTGCTTCCCTTGCAATGGGTGGCAGTTGATATCTCTGTTCAGTTCTGTAAGGCTTATTCTGGGCTCATTGGGGTCTACCCCACACAAGCATAATTCAGACATCAGCCAGGTCTCTGGGCAACCCATCTTTGCTCTATCCCACTTTTCAAACACAGACTCTTATCCAATTGTATTTGCTTTTGATGACTCCAGATAGCTGTTTATGTATTTTTTTCCAGAGTATATAGCTGTTATCTACGTGAGGACTGGTCTGATAGTAGTCTGTTAGATATTACTGGAAGTAGTCCATTGAAAAATTTTAAACAAGGGACCGGCAAAAATTTTATTTATTTCTTAAGTAAGTAATTTTGGCTGCCATATAGCAGGAATGAATTGTAGCAGGAATCAATAGTGGAAGCAAGGAAAGCTGTTATGAAGCCACCGTAATGGTCTAGAAAAGAGTTGAGGTGGCTTATATCATGGAGAGAAGCAGAAAGATTCACGTGTAAAGGTAAAGTAAACACGATTTGCTAAAAGATTAGATGTGATGAGTGAGAGAAAGAGAAAATGCCAGGATTACTGGTGGGTTTATAGCCTGAGCACTTGGATAGATGACGGTCTCTCTTCATGATACAGAAGACTCAGGAAGAAGCAGGCTGGATGGGTATATTAAGACATACTAAGTTTGAGGTGCTTATGAGATTATTTAAGAAGTGTCAAGTATATATGACACTTAAGAAGTAAATAAAATTTCTTGGTGGTCTCCCATTTAAAAATTTACAATGGACTACTTCCAAGCTGGATATATGACACAGGAGCTCAAGGCAGAGGTTACAGTTGAAGGTACAGAGTTGATATCTTCAGTTTACACAAGGTGTGTAACGTAATAGGACTAAGGAAAGTAGAGATGAAAAGAGGTGATTGCAAGAACCAACCCTTGGACTTAACAAAATTTAGAGGTTCACCAGAGGGGAAGAGGCCAGCAAAAAAGAAATAAAAAGGAATCAAAGAATAAGCTAGGAGTAAAATGGTAGAGGGAAAAATAAAACAAAACTTTAATAAGAGATGCTGACATAGCTGTTAGAATGACTATTATTGTAAAGACAAGAAATAGCAAGTATCTAGTGAGGATGTGGAAAAAAGAGATCCCTGTGCACTACTGATGGAAATGTCAATTTGTCCAGCCACTATGGAAAAAATTATGGAAGTGCCTCAAAATTTTAAAAATAGAAGTACCTCATGATCTAGTTACTCCACTTCTGGGTATTTATCCAAAGAAAATGAAAACACTAACTGAAAATGATATATACACTCCCACATTCACTGCGGCATTATTTACAATAGCCAAGATATGGAAATGACCTATGTCTCCATCAGTGGATAAATGGGTAAAGAAGATGTGGTGCATATATTTATAAGGTAATATTATTCAGCCATAAAAAATAATGAAAGCTTGCCATCTGCAACAACATGGGCACATCTTGAGGGCATTATGCTAAATAAAATAAGTCAGAGAAAAACAAATGTAGTATGATCTCATTTATATGTGGAACCTAAAAAAACAAACAAAAACACCTAAGCTCCAAGCTCACAAATACAGATTCCCCTGGAGAAGGAAATGGCAACTGGCTCCAGTCTTCTTGCCTGGGAAACGCCATGGACAGAGGAGCCTGGCAGGCTACAGTCCATGGGCTTGTAAAGAGTCGGACAAGACCAAGCAACTGAGCACACACGCAGTATGCATAACGTACAGCATGGTGACTATAGTTAATAAAGCTGTACTGCATATCTGAACGTTGCCAAGAGTAGATCTTCAAAGTCCTCATCACAGGAAAAATAATTATGTAACTATGTATGGTGACAGATATTAACTAGACTTATTGTGTGATCATTTTATAATATACAAAGACATCAAATTGTTATGTTGTACACTTAAAGTGTAATGTTCTATCACTTATGACCCAAGTTCAAAAAAAGAAGGAATCACAAGTTGATTGCTGCTGTGAATTTGAGGAAAATGAAGACAGAAAACAACCTTTAGACTTCCTGTTGGAGGGTATCTATGAGTAAGGGTCTGAAGCTCATGTGGGTCATCCTTGAGGAGAAAACTGAAGGGAAGGAACATGTTACATTGGTGGCTATGGGGAATATTTGTAAAAGTTACACAGTGAACGGGAAAGAAATCTGCCAGTGTCTGAAGGGGGATACGGGTCAGAGAAAGCTTTTTTCAGTTTCATATTGGAGATACAAGACTGTTTGTATACTAAAAAAAAAAAAGAAGAAGAATGTGTGTATACCAATAGGGAATATCCACTTGCCTTTACTATGTGGTCATGGCTGGATTCCAATGTATCCTGCCAGTTCTTGCTCCCCTTTTTCTATTCCACATGTTCCCAAAGATGGGGAAAGTGTACATTTCACTGTCTTTAATACCGATAAGGACTGGTCAACTATGTAGTTAGTATCAATGGATACAGAATTCCATTGTCATATAATTATTGATAGGGACCTTGTGGTCACTGATTCTAACAGTTCTACACTTAAGATCCTATTTAAATGTCAAATACATATATACAAAAATCCTTGTATAATATGAGAATTTTCTCTGGGTGATATGGGCAGTCAAGTCTTTTAGCGATGAACTGCATTGGTCTTTCCTACAACCCCTAAAGGAGCAATACAAGGTAGTGATGAGAATACAGACTTTGGTATGACTTAGACCCATGGGCTTCCCTTGTGGCTCAGAGGTTAAAGCGCCTGCCTGCAATGCAGGAGACCTGGGTTCGATCCCTGGGTCGGGAAGATCCCCTGGAGAAGGAAATGGCAACCCACTCCAGTATTCTTGCCTGGAGAATCCCATGGACGGAGGAGCCTGGTGGGCTATAGTCCACGGGGTCGCAAAGAGTCGGACACGACTGAGCGACTTCACTTTCACTTTCAGACCCAAGTTTAAGTTCTGGTTCTGCCTCTTTCTAAAGCTCTATTTTTTTAAAATAATAAACACAGATCACTAGTCAACTTTCTGTGTGTCTTCTAGACTTCATTTCTATACCTGCCTTTCATTCTTGGTTTCAGCGACTGCCCTGTGCATGTAACTGTAGCTAATATGTCCTGCAACCACTTTAAAATCTACCTTGGCACCAACTCTAAATGCAGGTGACCTGAGCCTGCACTCAGTATCTGCACCGTGGATGTGAGGTAGTCCAGGCATTTCTGCCCACCAGGGATCACCAAATTGCATAAGCAGGTGTCTGTGCAAAGTCCAAGAGGTTAATCATGAACGACTTATTTTATCTGTGGCTACAGAGGTGGAATCAGTTGTCAACACCAGGCAAACACAACAAAGCCTTTCCTAAGAGAGATCCAGAGAGATAAGTCAGACAGAAATGCACCTGTTACAAAGATTATGCTTTTCCTGGGATTTCCTACCGGTTTTCCAACAACTGGTCTTATTTGTCAACATGGTCACTCCTTTCCCCTCTGCCTTATCTGAACTAATACTCAAAACAAGACAAAAGTTATACTTTGCCATGAAACCTATTCAAAGACAGGGCACTCTCCACATCAAGGGAAAGCATCAGATTTCCCATCTCAAGTCAAAGGAAAAGATCTGAGAGTGGTTATGTTTCATGTCTAGAAATTATATTGAGAGTCATTTATTCAAAGATTAGATTTCCCATTGTTCTCATTTGGAGGTCTGGAATTTGCCTGAAAATGAAACAACAAGAAAAATAGGTATTTCTTAATGACTCGCATATACTTGTTATGCTTCCCAGACAGTCAAAACTACTATAGTATCAAACTAATAGTACACTTCAGAGTGAAACAGAAAAAAACAGTGACTCATTTACAAGTAAAAATATAAATGTTCCACCAAAGGCTTCTGAGTGTTCACCTAATTTTACATACTGTCTCAGTAAATGGAGCTCCTGTACTCTTGCATTAAGAAATGTTTCTTCTCTGGCCTCTTTAACATTTGAAATGAGCAGACAAAGCTCTGTTGCCGCCAGTAACTCATCCAGATTTCGTTCCACACACATACATGCCAGTCTGAGAAACACAATCTTCCTGCTCCTAAAGTATGAAAGGCTGCCTTGGCCCCATGGTGCCAAGGAGTCTAGGTATCCTAAGAAAGAGCTTAGATTGTAGGCTACACAACCTCTCCCCTGGGAAAGCCCTGATGACAGCAGCAATGGAAACCACCACCCAAGATGGAGGCTTGTGGGTGAATTATTACTATTTTTAATTATAAAACTTCCTTTCAGGTCCAACCAGAGTTAACAGAATAGATTTCGGCAGGAAACAGCAAGATTACAAAGAGACGAATTAACAAAATGGAATATA
The DNA here is from genome assembly GCA_006410675.1 of Oreotragus oreotragus. NCBI lineage: Eukaryota > Metazoa > Chordata > Mammalia > Artiodactyla > Bovidae > Oreotragus > Oreotragus oreotragus. The sequence continues at coordinate 421,285 of SJYX01019490.1, forward strand.
CATGATGGTCAAACTGAGCAGCAAATCAGCCAGTGCTATGGGTCTCTAGGGCTCCCCTGATAGTTCAGTTGGTAAAGAATCTGCCTGCAATGCAGGCAGTTCCTGGCTTGGGAGGATCTGCTGGAGAAGGAACAGGCTACCCACTCCAGTATTCTTGGGCTTCCCTAGTGGCTCAGCTGATAAAGAATCTACCTGTAATGCGGGAGACCTGGGTTTGATCCCTGGGTTGGGAAGATCCCCTGGAGAAGGGAAAGGCTATCCACTCCAGTACTCTGGCCTGGAGAATTCCATGGACTATATAGTCCATCGGGTTGCAAAGAACTGGACACGACTGAGCGACTTTCACTTCACTTCATGGGTCTCTAACCTCTCTGGACTCNTGGGAAGATCCCCTGGAGAAGGGAAAGGCTATCCACTCCAGTACTCTGGCCTGGAGAATTCCATGGACTATATAGTCCATCGGGTTGCAAAGAACTGGACACGACTGAGCGACTTTCACTTCACTTCATGGGTCTCTAACCTCTCTGGACTCCTAGACATTCATTTTTACCAGCCTAACAAATATCTGATTTCCTTAGGAGATTTACTGAGCCCACAGCAATCACAGGAGACTAAAGATTGGAATCCTTTTCATTTTCATCAGAGGGGTTGGTTGGGGCCCTTTATTAATGACTATAAGAGTATGTGTGTATAAAAGAAGAGAAAACATAACATTTTCAACTGTGTCCCCTGGAAGATGTGCAGTATGGATATAGATAACTGTAACTTCCTAGAATTAAATTAAAGGCAGGATTTCTCAGTGTGCTCTACAGGCCACTTGCATCAAATTCAACTGGGACATTCAACTGGGACATCTGTTTAACATATAGATTCCTAGGCTCCTACCCGCAGATATTCTCCTTTAGTGGTTAGAGGTGGGTCCTGGGAATCTGCATTCCTGACATACTCCCCTAGTGAGTCTCAGGTGCCCTAGAGTCTGAGATGCATGAGCACAGACTACGGTAAGAATTCCTACAGGATTGGCCTTGTGGAATAAAACAGATTTCCTTCACCCCTACTTTCAGACAGGCCAAGGGTGCTGCATACATAATAAAGGTAAGATTGTTCAAAATATGGGATTAGGACAACTGGCATCTATGTGAAAAAATAAATGTGACTTCTGCCTCACACCATACACAAAATTAATTCTAGGAGAATGAAAAAAAAAAAAGTAAATATGAAAAACTAGCAATTCGTTCCCTTTAGAAGGAACAACAAGAAGAAATTTTCATTTTGTGATAGGGAAAGACTTTTTGAACAAGCTACAATAAGATCAAAGGACTTTCCCTGGTGGCTCAGATGGTAAAGCGTCTGCCTACAATGAGAGAGACCCAGGTTCAATCCCTGGGTAGGGAAGATTTCCTGGAGAAGGAAATGGCAACCCTCTCCAGTATTCTTGCCTGGAAAAAACCCATGGATAGAGGAGCCTGGTAGGCTACAGCCCATGGGGTCACAAAGAGTTGGACACAACTGAGCAACTTCACTTTCACTTTTCACAATAAGATCAAAGTAAAAAAGAATGATTTATCAATTTGCCTACATGAAATTAAAAAAACAATCTTTATATATAAGATTTGAAATATAAAAGATAAGCAACCAACTAAGAGAAGATATTTAAAAGACTCAGAGCTGATAAAAGTCTACTAGAACTCCTAACAAATCAGTGGAAAATAGAAAACCCAGTATAGAAATGGATAAAGGATACAGACAGTTCACATTATAAACAAGTGAAATACCCAACAAGCAAATGGAAAAATGCTCAACTCACTATCACTCCAGAAAACGCAAATATTTTTAAAAATTAAATATTATTTTCATACCCATCAAAATGGAAAAAATATTTTAAACTGATGATATTAAATGCTTGTGAGAATCTTAAGAAATGACAGCTCTTGTACACTGCTGCTGCTGCTAAGTCACCTCAGTCGTGTCTGACTCTGTGCGACCCCACAGACGGCAGCCCACCAGGCTCCCCTGTCCCTGGGATCCAGGCAAGAACACTGGAGTGGATTGCCATTTCTTTCTCCAATGCATGAAAGTGAAAAGTGAAAGTGAAGCTGCTCAGTCATGTCCCACTCTTTGCGACCCTGTGGACTAGAGCCTACCAGGCTCCTCTGTCCATGGGATTTTCCAGGCAAGAGTACTGGAGTGGGTTGCAACGGTACTATAAATTCATTGAATCAGTTTAGAGAGGAATTTCTTAAGCTCTACTTAATTATAAAATATACATTACTTTATGACCCATCAATTCTACTTACAAGTAAACAGTGAGGAAAATTTCCTGTATGTGCGTGCACAAACAAATGTGTATAAGAAAGTTCATTTTGGCCTTGCTGACAATTATACATTAAGAAAAAAGGAAATATGGAGAATGCTTTTCTTAAAAGCCAAAATATCCATCAACAGGGCAGTGAATAAACAAACCGTGCTATATCCACATGGCAGATCACTAACAGGAACTGAAATGAAGTAGATATACTGAAGTAACAAGGATACATCTAAAAAACACAATATCAAAAGTTAAGCGTATTCCAAAAGTCTATGCATGGAATACCATTTAACTAAACCCTTGACATACAAATACAATATACATTAGGTGAACAACTAGATAGCATGCATGCAAACAATGTACATATCATTCAGTTAATCTTCTGGGGATGGACTTTAGCTATTGCATTTCATGTTTTTAAAAACTGATCTGAAGCAAATATGACAAAATGTTAATGTGTTAATCTCAGTGGTGAGTAAACGGACGTCTGCTATATTATTTGTGTAGGCTGAAATGCTTCATAATGACAAGAAAAATAAAGAATTAAAATAAAAACAAACAAAAATCAACCACAAAGATATTATCAGGTTGGGTAAGACTGGCACAGTCCATCATAGTTGCGTGATAAAGGGAAGGAGACCAGGTGGGTGGGAGTCTAGGTCACTGTTTTTTCAGAAAAATCTGGTGGGCAGTAGAAACGAAAAGACTTTTACAAGTGCTAACTCCTACAGGATTTGGTTAAAGCAAAATCGGAATAGTAATATGTACTCATGGACAGAACAAAGGAGATGCTGACAAAAAGCATGTGTGAAATGCTGTCTTGAAACCAAGTGCTTTTAGCAGATACAAGATAATGTGGTTACAATTTTTCTCACTAAATAAATGTGTCATAAAAATACCACTAAAGAACCAAAGAGATGATGAGAACTGTAACAGTTAGTGTGAAACCCAGAAAACTAAAGTATCCTTTGTGATATGCTGAAAAAAGACATTTGGTCATAGACTGGTAGAGGTTGGTCTCCAAGCAAACCAAAGCAAGACCCAGAGGGCCTGCTCTTCTCTTGGTGCACCCTAGGCAAAAAGTTTCCCTTGAAGTCACGACTGAAGGGCTAGCAGGTTAGTGAGAGCATCTCCTTTTCTGGAAACCTTTGAGAATGAACAAGAGTCATGACTGAGTGCAATACTGCTTGAGGAAAGAAACTAATGTATCACAGATGCCTGGTGAGCATTTGTTGAACTTGCAGAGCTGCCTTGACAAAGAGGACAACCAAGGCAACCAGTGATACTTCAGATAAAATTCTATCCTCATGGACCACATAAGCTTTCTACTTTATCTTTCCCTTTTTACTTCTGCTTTTACCCACTTTTGCTCCACTCTGTTTCCCTCTAAGCTTTTGTCAACTTGGCCCCAAGGTTTATTTAATCAGGTTTTTAAGGCTGCCTCCAAGCCTGTCACTTGCTCATGGACCAAAGTATGCTTTGAAAAGGCCTTTCAGTTGGTAAAGAAACTTGTCAATGTCAACCAAGCAGCCTCTATCTGACACAGGGATCTATAAGTCAAGTGCACCATGGGAAGCTGGGCCCCTCCCTTATGCCAGGGGGTGAATTTTTATTAGTCAAAGCCAAAGATAGCAGATTCCTCTTGCCAGTGACTATTTAAGGAATGAGCATCATTGCCATTCTGGTTAAGAGACAGGAGGAAAAGTCTGCTCAGTAACTCATTTTGTCCCTAAGAAGGCCAGAAGACAGGACCATTTCCTTTTCCTACTTTTCAAGCTGGCTGTGTGAGATGATACCCTTAGTGACCGCATCTATCCTATGACATGAGGACAAACCTACAGGGAAAAGCCACACATGGAGAATGGTGGAATGGAAGATGAAAAATCAAAGTGTTAGTCATTCAGTCATGTCCAGCTTTTTGCAACCCCATGGATGCTATGTAGCCCTTGGACCCTAGGATTGCTTGTTAAGTGAGCTAGGAAATGCTAAATTTTTAAGTTGCTTTTAGATGAGTTCCCTGTTTCTTCTAACAGAAACTATCCCAACAGTTACCTCCAACCCCAAACTGATTTCCAGATTCCCTTAGGGGTACTCTTGGCCAAAAGCATCTCTGTGAAGACTGTCCACATCTTTTAAAATACAGGTCTTGGGCTGAGACATCTGTCACTTGAGAATTTTCAGTCTCTCTTCTGGGCAGCATTTTAGAAAGCCCAAGATTTTGGTAATCACTCACATACTTAACAAAAGTCTAAGTACCAACTATCAGCCAGGCACTCTTTTAGAATTTGGGGATAAGCTGGTGACCAAGAACAACACAGTCACTTATATTTGAGGGTGAGAGGCAAAAACAATAAATGAGTTAACAAAGAAGTAAACCAGTAATGTCAGGGAGCAATAAGAACCATGCAGGAAAGGAAGCAGAGTGCCAGGATGGAAAGTGACTAGCGGGGCACAGGCCAATTTTGGACAAGGTGGTGGCACCGATCTCTCTCCAGAAGTGACATCTGCACAGCAATGAGAGAAGGAGCCAGCATGCGGGGATCTGGGGACAATCTTCCAAGAAGTGAACACCATGTGCAAAGGCCGGGGGAGGAAATGAGCCTGAGGTGATTCAGGAGCAGAAAGAATGTGTGAGTAGTTAAAATGGCATGAGAGAGGCTGAGGCTGAGATTGAAGCTGTCTACAGGAGCCAGGTCAAGGGCCTTGAAGACCATGGCAAGGAGTCTGGGTGCTGTTTTAAGTACAGAGGAAGGCACTGGCACATGTGCAGAAGGGCATGACAAACTATGATCCAATTACCAGGAGGTTTTGCTGCAGCCTGCCCTCTGGTCTGACTGCTCAAAAAGGCCATTTTATCAATTTCCCAGCAGGGCAGAACCCTAAACATGCATCACGGTGCCCTGGGATGCAGCCTGAGCCGAAGGGACCAGAGGGAGGGGGCTCTCTATGCCAAGGCTCTCATTTCAGCCAGATCCCCACACAGCCCACTAAGAGGGCTGGCTCATCTCCATGAGGGAGACATGGGACCTGACATATTAAACAGCCCCCCCGCAAAAAGCTTACTTCTTCAAGTTCACTGCCCTGTTGGAGGCCTCACAACAAGCAGCAAAACTTTCTACAAAAAAAAAAAGAACAAAAGAAAGGAAGAAAAGTAGGTCAGGGCTCTTCTGCCTGCTAGCACACTGAGCACTGGGCCAGTTCCAAAAGCAATCGCTCCACTCGGAGGTCCACACTGAGCCCTCCGAGTGATGTCAGGACCAAGGGCCTCTGAAAGCTGTTCAGTTTCTGAACCTGACCTCACCCGTGGTTTTCCTGGTAACTTTTTCAAACCATTACTTCCTGCCCTGTGCTTTATTTATCCCACATGTTTATTTTCTATACAGTCTATTCCGAAACAGCTCTGTGTGAGTTTCCAGGTCACCGCGTCTCATCAGGGCAAACTCAACAGATGTGGGATGAGCTGGGAGATAAAACAGGCCAGCACCGCTGATGCTGAGCCCAGGCCGCCACCACAGAGTGGGGTCCTTGTTCCAGGGCCAGCCAGGGAGAGCCAGTGTCTGTGAACTGTGCCATCTACCCTCCTTCTCTGAAGGACATCCAATGGGTAAGGCAGGGCCCTCCAACCGGCACCCCCAAGAGCGTCTCTTGCTGACAAGTTCAACATGGTATGGAGGTCAAAGAGATGTCCCAGGATTCCTGAGAAGCCTGCTTTAATTTCTCTTTTCTTTTGAGGACACCAGCAATTTCCTTTCATTTAATTCATTCTTTGGGGCTGCTGGCACGGGCCACTGTTGTCACAGCAACAAGGACCAGCAAGGCTGTTCTCTGAGGTTAATGCACCCCATGGCCCACTGCCCATGGGCCTCAGCCTCCTCTCCAAAAGTCATGCCTACCTTGGGCCAGGATGCGACCTGTGCCCTGCCCCCAGCAGATTGCCACCACTGCCAGACCAAGAGCCAGCTGCAGTTTTCAGACAAGATTGATGCTCCTTGCACATCTACCAGATTAAAAAAAAAAAAAAAAAAAGCTCCCTAGAAAACCAAACCCCAAACCTTTGAACTCAGTTTTGCTAAAACTAAAATTGACATTTCATGCTTCTGGAATCACAAGCAGAAATTTGGTTTCAGCTGTGGGCTGTCTGTGTTGACCTCTTCCGCCTAGGAAACTCATTCTTCAGCATCTTGCAAGGGTGGTTCAGTATTACAAGACTCGAGTCCATCATAGTGGTAGTGATTGAAAAAATACTAATGAAAACTACCAGAAAAAATACTAATGAAAACTACCACAGTCAAGGAAAAAGCCTTTTTTGCATTCTTTATCCTTTATTATTACTTATTAGATATTGGCCTTCAATATCAATTTACTAAATTAGTAACACTCACTGGCCTCTTGCTGTGTGCCACAGACTGTATAAATTTACACATACTTGTCTCAGCTACTTTGTTAGAGGATGATTGTGAGGTCAGAAAAAGCAGTTATTTCACTCTCACCATCTGTAAGGCACTACTACCCTAAGCACTTTACATACGGTAACTCAGTTGATCCTCATGATACCCTGGAGTGGGTTTAAGGGTGGCCCTAACAAGCTATGTTGATGGTCTAACCAGAAACTATTAATGTAAGCTTGTCTTAGAAAAGGGGCCTTTGGAGATTCAATTGAGTTAAAAATCTCAAGATAAAATCCTCATGGATTATCCTAAACCCAATGCCAAGTGTCCTCACAGAAAACATAAGAGGAGAAGACATGTGAAGACAGAGGCAGAGACCACAGTGATGCAACCACAAGCCAAGAACACCTGGAGCCACCAAAGGCTAGAAGAGGCAAGGAAGGATGCTCGCCCAGGGCCTTCAGAGGGCTGCACTCCCTCTGGATTCTGGAGGCTGGACTTCTAGCCTCCAGAACTGTGAAAGAACGATTTGCTGTTGTTTGAAGCCACCAAGTCTGTGGCAATTTGTTATGGCAGTCCTAGGACACTAACATAGTAAACTAGGAAACTAATAATATAAAAAGTCAGGAAGTGGCAGAAGTGCAATTTGAACCCTAAGAGTCTGCATGAAGTCCCTGCTCTTAACCATTACAGTCACGTCTGAAATTTGTTTCTTTAACATCTACTATGTGTTGTGTATATTAAATACTGGAGATACAGCTCTAAAAAAGGGGGAAGACAAAGTTCTCCATGAAGCTTATGTGGGAACTGAAGTTCCACATAAGGACTGAAGTTCCTGACTCCTGAGCCTGCCCTCTAAAACAGAATGGGAGTCACTGACTTAGATGCCCTCTGTAAATTATAATTAAAGTCACAAATGGGCAAGTGTGGTGAACTGCAGGTAGCTGTTCCTTTTACCTCTAAACAGAGTCCCTGTCCATAGCGTTCACTCAGGCTGCCTTGTGATGGTGGAGCCAACTGGTCTACCATAAGGGAGAGATGGTGATCTTTTTCTATCTCTGCCAGCAGGATGACCCAACTTCTGGGGAAAACATCTGGAAGAGGAGGTTAACACTGACATAGCCTGCTTGCAATCTAGAGGGGCAAAGGAGTTTAACTCTTCCTAACACTAGGGTCAGGTCTGCTCCTAAGTCTCCAATGAAATAATCTGAATTCCACCTGGAGAACAAAATGACTTATTAACTGAAACCAGACATCATTCCCCAAGTCCAGGAGTAAAAGCTCAAAGTGGTGCATCTGTACTTTCAATGAAGCAGAGATGTTGTGCTCTGGGACTTCCGACACCTGAAGACAAACACACATTACAGAGGATGAAGGTGCCAGAAAGGGCCGGAAACAAGCTTTCAAATTTTTTTCTTCCTTGGAGGAAAAAATAAAGAAAGAAAAAGGTAGGTTGGCCTGAATAAATGTGGTGCAATTTCCTTTTCTAAATTGAATTTTAGCAGATCAACTGCAAAGGCAAAGAATGAGGGGAATAAAAAAAGAAAGAAAGAAAAATGGAGGACAGAAAAAGTAAAAAGATAGGGACAAAATAGGGAAATTCATCCATAAAAGGGAAAGAAAAATACGAGGGTGAAGTAGCAAGAGGGGACAGTGAAAGAAGAAGCTAAGGAGAAAGTGAAAAAAAAAAAGACAAAACCAAGATAGGTAAGAAGAAAGATGATTTTTCTGGGTCAGTTTCCAAACAACCCTCCACCTGGCGCTCTGGCCACCCCCACCATTCAGCTGCTGCTCCGGGGATTCTCTATCAGTCTATTGAAGAGGCAGGAGGCTATCAGTTTACAGAAGAGAGGAAGCAGGGGAAGAGGAAAGAAAGCAGACAAATTACTAAATGAGGAAGCCAATTACCCAGCGCACCATACTTCAAGCTGTCAGTGGGCTGCAATTGCTCAGGCACCTTGGGGCAAAGTGGGACTTAGAACTCCAAAGTCCACTGCCATCTGGCCTTTCCAGCAAGATAATAACACAGACTTCCTCTGGCCACATCCCATGGCCAGCATCCTGAATGAAATCTTTCCAAATCAGAGACTGCTATGACAGTGCCACTGGCTCGCAGGATCACAAAAGCCGAAGAGACCTCCAAACACAGCTGCCCGGGAGTCAATTCAGTTTCCTATTTGTACCAATGACGGGGCTTATCTGGAGCCTTCTGCTGACTTCTCTACCAGCAACCAGCACAAAAGCCAAAAGCAACAGACATTCGCCTCAGTCCAGAGGCTGAGGATGGTGCGGGGTGAAAGATCTTTTGTGTCTGCCAAAGACCAGTACATGGAAGGCAGTTCAGCACATAAGTAACTTAACTGATGGAGAAGTTTTTATTTTCACATAAAATCCTCCCACAAGTGGACACAGCACCAAGTAATACCACATCATCCAGCACATGGGCTGGCAGGGCACCGGCGCACAACAGCGGCCCCCGCACAAGTTGACATGGGGATGTGAGGGCAGAGAAAGGTCAGACAAGGGATCAAAATGCCTGGAAAAGAATCCCATTAGTCAGTGGCAGGTTCCACTTTGCAAGAAATACGAGTTCCAGAGAAGAGCTGGGGCTCGGGGCAAACAGCAGCAGCACTGTTACATAACATCTCCATCTCAAGGAGGCAGCCAAACCAACTCCAGCAAAGTTTAAGCTTACAATATGCTACGCATTCCTGTTCCCTGAATAAAGTCATATGACATGGCTGGCTTGCATCTCAAGAGAAGAAAAGAGCCTCATGAAAAGGAAATGGCCAGGTGCGCAGTGATAAATTTACCTGTGGGATTAAAGATGATGACCTTTCAGTGATTACTACATCCTTACATCCTCTAAAAGATGAAATGGTAAATCATCTTGTCCCCTCACCAGCATGCTGTGAAACTCAATACACTCTCCTTCTCCACCCAGAGTCAGGACTGCAGCTCTGGGAAACATTTCTTGTGGCTGATCCACCCACTGTCACGCTCCACAAGGTAAAAGTGATTAGTCACATTCACAGTTTCTATAACAACATTACTCAGTGTGAGGCCAGTGGCCTACCTGCGTCAAAACCACCAGGGAGACTTGTTGAGAACATAGATAGCTAAATTGGAAGTTCACGGGAGCCAGGCTCAGGAATCTATGTTGGTGCAGTAGCCCAGCTGGGGATTCTTACGTACTCCCAAGTTTGAAAAACCACTCTTCTATCACATGCTATCCATGGATCCCTTCCCACTTGCCCTCTGTCTGCCTCATCCACCGTTTCTTTCCTCTCTGCCTCCCTTCCTCCATCCATAACAACCTTCCCATGAGGCACTGTGTTTAATGCTAGAGGGATAGAACCCAGAGCCTCACACTGAAAACAGCTGTAGCAAGGAAACTCTCACCAATGAAGACTCTCACCAAGTCTAATAACTTGACTGAAAGCTCCTATGGGTCCAGGAGAAGATGAGTTTGGCTCCCTTGTGTGAAATGCAGGGCTTCTGAGATATTAATATGTTTGAGGAAACTAAAAGACACACTAACAATCGCAAGCAAGACCTAGTCACTCTCCTGGGCAATTTATTGTGAGAAAAAATGTATAAACAAAACCACACATATCAAATTTGCCAATAATTCTTTGCTCCCTACACTGACCTTACTTAGTCTTTTGATTAGGACACAGAGCATAGAGCACTTCATGCAACGTGAGGAAGAAATAAATCCGCTTAGATTGGTGCCAAGGGCGTAACCATCCAAATGAGTAAGTTCACTGCTGGCAGGAGAGACCCTCTGTAGAGGCCAGGGATTTCTCTCACACAGGCAGGAGTTTCTCTGGGCCTGTATTCTTCACTCCAAGACAAAAAGGAATGGCAGAGATGGCTGCAGGAAATGGACTTTGCAGACAGTCGCGAGACAGTTCTGTGCATCTTCTCTTCTAATTACATTAATACCAACATGGTCCATGAGAAAGGAAACACAGTTGCTGTGAATTATATTCTAGTGCAGTGATCCCAATACTGTGTTTCAAGGCAACGTAGACAAGATATTCTGCTGTCCTGGGAACAGTCAGCACCCGGGTGAGCTGAGAAGCCATTTCCACCACTGAAGAGGAACTCATCGCTGAGATTCCCGGTGGGTCTCCATCTTTCTGTTGACACCTCCATGCACACTGTCAGCGGGTCTCCCGGGTCTGCCCCTAGCTTTGTGTGAGCTCTGTCACCGTCCTTGGTAACTTCACGGTCTCTGTTTCTCTTTTCTACAACAGTGCCCTGCACGGCCCCTCTTCCATGCATCTCTTCAACCACCAGAAACTTTGAAATGAGAATGAAACAAACTTTGTCCAAGTTTTGCATGAATTTTAGTTCTACAAATAAACAGGGAGAGACTTCTCCAAGAATTCCATGTCAACCATAGAACAGGCTTGTGAGGAATACTGGTTTCCTCTCAAAGAAAAGGCCAGCACACAGTGCATACCATGGAAGGTTCCAGAGATGGCAGCAGTATGGTTTCAGCTCCGCTGAGCCAACTTAAACAAGAGAAAAATGAACCAGAAGGAAACCCTGTCTGATAACTATTTAAAAATTCCACTGCTTGGTAAGAAACAACTTATTTCCTGTGAGGTGGGAAGCTGGACATGCCATCAGCTGAGTTGTAAAGCAAATGTGCCTTGGGAAAGAATCCACTGGTCATACAGTCAAATGCTATCATATTTCTGCCCACTTATATTTTGGATAAGGCTACTTACCACACTGGTTCTCAAACTCTTTCTACATTTGTACTTCCCAAGTATCTGTCCTGCCACTTCCAGGCGCTGACTACAGATCGGGGTGTCAGATCAAGAAAAATAACAAAAAACTCAAAAAGTTAAAAAATCACTAGCCTAGCACGATCATTTCCATGGGTTTTCAGGTGCTTGGGCCAAGATGAAAATGGAAAAAAGGAGGAAATCACCTAACCTCAATACCGCTATCGACCACATCAGGTTGGTCTGAGATCCAGCAACAGATTATGTTGACTCTGGCAGTCACCAGATATTTGGACCAGCGTGGAGTGGGTTAGAGAAATGCCTTTTTCAGGAAGACATTTTTCACACTCTTTCCCTTTTCTTGATTTATAATAAATTATTTCTCAGGAAGCTCACAGAAGCTGATAAACTTAATAAGGAAACGCGCCAGTGACCGAGACTCTGCATTTTGAGTGTCTCTGGCTAAATTAGAAACTTCAAAGGTCTTGAGCTCTGTCATCACTTGTAACGGCCTGAGCTGGATGTCTCTGTGACCTGTTGTCACATCAACCTTTCATGAACAGCCTGTGGGTGGACTCTTAAATCTGTTCTATCGAAGCAGATCCAGGAAGCTCCCTTAAAAACAGGATGGGCATTTCTCAGCAAAAACAAGGGAAAGGCTAGGGGTTTGGTGTATATTCTCTCCAGCTAATAATGGAAATTCTAAGTTGTTAGAATATCTTGTTTATTCTAAGTCTTGGCCTTGAGACTTTCTAGAAAACCACCTAAAAGCATCAGAAGGACAAGTTTGTGGCTCATCAGTTGTGGGCATGAAAAGAGAGCATTGTTATTGGGGGAAGAAGTGATTGTTTTCCACCCCTACTGCCCACAGCCCCCAGTCCCCTCTTTCAGCTCCTAGACTGGTGACTTCTCTGAAATACTCAATAAAGTCACCTTCATCATCCTCATCGTGTATTTCTGAACTTTTATTGTTTTACACACACTGCCTCATTAATTCTCACGATACACTAACAACATAGACTATCATTATCAGCATTTTCAGGTGATAAATCCAGGGCTCACGTGTTTTAAATGACAACCCAGGTCACAGCTGGCAAATAATAGAGACAGAATTCAAAGTCCGTCCAAAGCCTGGACACTGAAACAGCACAAAGAGAGAAAAGATTGCACTGAGGTAAAACAGGGGGGGAAAAACAAAAACTTCTGAAGGTTCCTGGGTCTGGCCAGGAATTTGAAAGTCAAATTAAACTTTGAGCAGCATGTTAAAGGATCCCCTGGAAGTCCAAGTTCTGTTTCAGTAAACTGAACTGCCTAAAAGAAGTCTGTCAAAGGTGACTAACAACAGCAAGACAACTGATAAGAATGGGTCCTTTGGTGTCATCTTTGAGGACTTTTAAGAATCCACAGTATTGTTAGAAGTGATCACAGAGGAGTTTTCATTAATAGCAGAAGTTTTTTTTAAAAAAGGAAGAAAATTGAACCTACATTTATTTATCCTAGTCTTTGGAAAGAACCAGTGCAAGGAAAATAGTCCCATGGCCAATACCCTCCTTACCCTGTCTGTTCAGCACCAAGCTCCTAGATTAGGAGCATGCAGCCTGGCATACACAAAAATGCCAAGAAATGATGATATCCCTATTTGTTACCTACAGAGAAGACATGTTAGTGATGGGATTATTAACTTGGTCCACAAATGATTTGCAAACCTAACATTGGGCAGCATAGGGCACCAAAGTGGTTAAAGCAATTTGGTGGACAGTACAGAGAATGCTTCAGGATGACAAAAGAAATCACCAAAGAGACATGACTCCTTCTGTGTCTACAACAGATACAGTCTTCGTTGCTCAATAGAGTAGGTGGGTTGCATCTCATTGATGGAGGAGGTTCCAACCTCAGATCAGATGGAAGGGGGGAGGGGGGAATCAACCCCATATCAGATGCAAATGCCATCTGCAGGAATTTTTCCCACTTACAGCTGGGAAATATATCACAATGTATGTAGCAACCAAAAAGAGACAGATTTGGGTTTGCAGAGTGACAAATACATACTTACAATACAATACAAATATAGATACAATTAAGTCCTCTACCCCTGAGCATATCTGAAAGAAACAAAGCAAACATAAACTGCATGCTTCATCTAGAGAACAATGGCTTTCCATGGTGGAGAAAAAGCTAGACTGGGGCTGGAAGGCAGCCTGCCTCAAGGGAATAGGCACAGACAAATGTGCCTCTCAAGTCCACAGAGTTTCTTCTGTGGTTTGTTCACAATGAGATTATGTTCTAGACCCCTCAAGAGTTCCTGCAAGACACATGGTTCCCCCAGACTCTAGAACTTTCTGTTAACACTGCCTGGGGTATATTATTTGTCTCCAGAGACCCTAGTCTTGGGGTATCTATTGTTTTCTTATCAATTATCTTATCCTGTCTCTTCCCTATAAAATCCACTTATGGTAGAGCACAGTCAATTGTCAAAGCTCACAAATATTTCACTATGGATGCCAGACGTACTCCAAATGTGTATTTAATCAGATTAAACCCACATACTTGACGAGAAGGCACGTATGGGAATATTTATTCATAGCACTGTTAGTGACAGCACAAAGTTGGAAACAACCTAAATGTCCATCAGCAGGGGAAATGGATCAATAAACTATGACACAGTCAACCCAACGAACACAGTGCTGCGGGTAGAAAGAGCGAGGTAGATCTATACAGACAGACCTGGAGAGGTTCTAGAGCATTTTACTGAGTGACAAAAGCAACTGGCAGGATAATGCCCACCATGATTTACATATCATCATTCCTCACCTACAAGCAAATTCATATGTTTTATATGTCATATATACACACATAAAGGCATACCAAGGTCTGCAAGTCTACAGACCAATCTGAAAAACCTAAGTTCCCATAAAGAATATGGGCGGAGGGCCCTGGGATTTGGGTTAGTGGTTAAAACTTCAGTCTTACCCTGAAAATTTCTGACTTTTTATTTTTTGGCTACACTGAGTCTTTGTTGCTATGCGCAGGCTTTCCCTAGTTGTGGCGAGCAGGGGCCGCTCCCCCGCCGTGGCGAGCAGGGGCCGCTCCCTAGCTGTGGCGCACAGGCTTCTCACTGCGGTGGCTTCTCTTGTTGCAGAGCATGAGCTCCAGGTGCAAGGCCTTCAGTAGTTGTGCTGCACAGGCTTCGTTGCTCCGTGACAGGTAGGATCTTCCCCGACCAGGGATCAAACTGGCGCCCTGTACATTGCAAAGTGAACTCTTACCCTGGACCACTGGGGAAGCTGTTATATTTTTGTTTTTTATCACTTATTAACCATATTTCATAACATTATTTCATGTCATATCCAGAGACATATTGGTATTTAATAGTGTTGAATAGTGTTTCATTTTATGGATATACTGTAATTTATTCAACCAGTTCTTCCTCCTTGGATACTTAGATTGTACCTAGATTTTGATATCATAAATGCTGAAGGAATAATTTTTTTGTATAAACCCATGATTATGTTCTTAGAGTGAATTTCTAGAAGCAGAATTTCTGGGTTAAAAAACAAACATTTAAAAAATTATAATCAGTTCAGTTCAGTCACTCAGTCGTGTCCGACTCTTTGCGACCCCATGAATCGCAGCACACCAGGCCTCCCTGTCCATCACCAACTCCTGGAGTTCACTCAGACTCACGTCCATCCAGTCAGTGATGCCATCCAGCCATCTCATCCTTGGTCATCCCCTTCTCCTCCTGCCCCTAATCCCTCCCAGCATCAGAGTCTTTTCCAATGAGTCAACTCTTCGCATCAGGTGGCCAAAGTACTGGAACTTCAGCTTTAGCATCATTCCTTCCAAAGAAATCCCAGGGCTGATCTCCTTCAGAATGCACTGGTTGGATCTCCTTGCAGTCCAAGGGACTCTCAAGAGTCTTCTCCAACACCACAGTTTTAAAAGCATCGATTCTTTGGTGCTCAGCCTTCTTCACAGTCCAACTCTCACATCCGTACATGACCACAGGAAAAACCATAGCCTTGACTAGACTGAGCTTAGTTGGCAAAAAATTATAATAGCTGACATTTCTTGAGCACTTACTATATACCAATCACTTTTACATGTCATAGTCACAACACACATATAAAGTAAACACACTTCATTGTACCATCCTGCAGATGAGGCTGACCTTGTTTATAAAGAATATATTTGTGCATTGAAAGAAAGTGGAAGCCATTCAGTCGTGTCCAACTCTTGGCAACCCCATGAACTATACAGTCCATGGAACTCTCTAGGCCAGAATACTGGAGCGCGTAGCCATTCCCTTCTCCAGGGGATCTTCCCAACCAGGGATCAAACCCAGGTCTCCAGCATTGTGGGCAAATATTTTACCAGCTGAGCCACCAGGGAAGCCCTAATTAGAAACGATATTAAAATGTTTAAAGAAATCAGATAGATCTTTTCGAGCGATGGGGTCCTTCCCCGTGAACACACTTAAAAGAAACAAAATAAAGAACCTCTCCTCCACCCCAGGAGACTGCCCAATTTCTCCCTCTCAACAACTGTTTCCTGAAGAGCCATGTTTTAGTAAGCCAGTCTCTGTCTTCAGCATAGAGCCACCCTCTCTGGAGTTTCTTCACTCCCTAATACTTTCCAGAGCATATAAGCCCAAGTCTTTTATCACTGAGAACCCCCAGACTCCTAAGCTCTGGTTCTCCAACTCTGACCCTTGAGTTTCAGCCATCCTTCCATGTACTCAGCTCTTTCTCTGCAAACATGAACATAACCATCAGCCTCTATACCATTTAACTGCATTTATCCCACCCTTGATCTGATGGGTAGTATTCCCAAGTTCACAAAGGTTAGGCATGGGGAGGGGCATTCCCCACCAATCTCTCCCCCCGCCCCAACGTCTCATGGTAGGAAACAAACCACAGTGAAATGCAGATACCACCTGAAAACTGCCCCCTACCCCCCACTATACACAGAAACAGCAGATTGTTATTTCGAAGTTTAGGATCTGCTGATCTCCCTCCTAGACACCCAGGTTTTGCTCTGGCTAAGCTGGACAGAAAGGAGACATCTGACACCAATGAGATTTGGTTCTCATTTCAGTTTTATATAATTTCTGCCAAGAAACACTCTCCAGGACAAGGCTCAGCTTTGTTTTTCCTTGATTTTTCAAGAAGGTCCATGAAACTTGCCCTTGAAGGTCAGTATCTACTAACTTGCCTTTCTCCAATCTACCTCCCAAATGAAAAAAATGTTAAAAAGCAAAATTCCAAATGTCTGGGGGCGGTTTGGCAAGAGGCAGATTTCTCGGGGAGAGAGAATTTGTGGGTAAAGGGTTAAACATTAACACACTTCCCTGGAAGGTCTCTTCTGCCCTGTTAATGGAGCCCAAGTGCAAACCTTGGCAGGAATCACACATTAGCTCATGACAGGTGTAGGCTTCATGCTGGTTGCTGCTGCATTTCCAGCAAAAAAAAAATGGGGACATGGGGACTACTCCATGACACAGTAGGCTGGAACAGATTGCTTTGCAGGATCTCTTCTGGCTGAAATAATTCCCTGTAACAACTTCCTTGACACGCTGTCAGGATGGCCTGTTTCCAAGGTAATGGCTGCTGCACGGGGACATAACAGACATCATCTGTGGTCTTCCAGAGAGAGAGCCGCCAGAACAGCTCCACTGCACTCTTCCAACAGAGCCATTCATTTATTCAACAATGTTTATGGAACCAGGTTCCTTGCTACACACTACTCAGCAGCCTCCCATTCTCTCTGCATCACAATATTGCTCACTTTTTACTCGAAATCAGGAATTGTAAACCCAAATATCTATGGGAGCCAGTCAGATAACATAAATGACCAAAGCAGGTTACTGACAATAAGACAGACCCTGCCTGGACAAAGAGAGAAGCTACTTTCCGCTCTAGTCAATGGCTAAAACTTCAGAATGCTTTTCTGGAAGAATTTTTTGCAGATCTCTTCTGATAGAAACCAAGTTCGTATAATATCCTGACATACAGTCAGGACAGTCCAGGTCGTGGGCTGAACAGTGTCCCCTAAATCACGCCTAACTGGAACCTCGGAATGTGACTTTATCAAGAAATACGGGTTTTACAGATGTGGTTAGTTAAGTAAAGCTGAGGGCATAGCGGATTAGTTGTCATTCAGTTGCTCAGTCATGTCTGACTCTGCGACCCCACGGACTGCAGCACACCAGGCTTCCCTGTCCTTCACCATTACGGATTTCGGTCCAGCCTAAATCCACCAAATCCAGTGACGGGTTTCCTTGTAGAGGAGCCACACAGACACAAGCACACAGGGAAGAATGCCACGTGAAGGCAGAGGCAGAGAACGGAGACACGCACCTACACGTCAAGGAATGCTGACCACAGGAACCAAGGAGATAGGCATGGGACCAGTCGGCTGAGCACAGGACCCTAATGGAATTGGGGGGGGGCGGGGGCGGGCAGCATTTAAAACAGCAAAATCTTTCAATGAAAGAGAATGAAAGTATATATGTTTATGGGCCTCTGTGCTCCATGATCTTCTATCTAAACTACCACAACTCCACATCTATCATAACTGCTTTCAATCAACTCTCTACACTGCACCGAAGAGATCTTCTCAAAACTCACGTCAGATGATGTCACCCATCTTCCTCAAATCCCTTAATGATGTTCACTGCTCTTCCAATGCAGAGTAAGATCCCACAAGGCCCTGCAGGCTCTGGCCCCTGCTCCCTCCCAGTCTCTGCCTTCCAGCCTCTCTGGTTTCCTCTAGCACCTAGTGCTCTCTGTGTTTTCTTTAACTCCAGGACCTTTGCACGTGCTGGTCCTCTGCTGCAAACATCTTCGTCCCCTACCCGACTATGTCCCTAAATATATATACACGAACATGTGTCCACACATATACATACTCGTCTCAACTGGCTAATGCCTCCTCATTCTTCACCTCTCACATTGGTCACCATTTCCTCAGGTAAACTTTCCCTGACCCCTATATCCCAAAGTTAGTCCAGTGTTTTGCAGATACTCTCATGGTACCATATTCCTTTCAAATCTAGCATCTCCCACCTAAATGCATGTGATCATCTGATTCGCATCTGCGAGACCCCCACTGGACTATAAGAACCATCCCTCACGCCTAGAATGGTCCCTGCCATATAGCTCAGGCTCATTGGCGGCAATAGTGTTGAATGCTTAGGGGATCTATATGCTTGATTTTCTCCCGCTTGAGGTTTAACAGTCTCTCCAGCCTCCAGCTCCTCTCCAGGGACCCCACAGGGACTGAGACAGAACTGCGCCTAAACGTCTCCCGTGGAGGTATGGGTCAGCAGTGGGCTGCCACAGGGACAGGGGCTCTGGGTGAGGCAGACTTGGAGACGGCATAAGCCCTCTTGGAGGAAGTGTCCATTAACCCCACCAAAGAGCTGACAGAACCTACACAAGCCTGGGAAACAGACTCTTAGAGGGCACAAACGGAACCTTCTGTGCACCAGGATCCAGGAGAAAGGAGCACTGAACCTACAAGAGACTGACCCAGACTTGCCCGGGAGTGTCCAGCAGTCTCCAGTGGAGGCGTGCGTCAGTGGTGGCCTGCTGCAGGGCTGTGGGCAGTGAGGGTAGCTGTACATGCGTGGGATCTGGGATCTTTTGAAAGAGGTGGCCATTACCTTCATAGCAGGAAGGGAACACAGCTCCACCCATCAACAAAACTGAATTAAAGATTTACTGAGCACGGCCCAGCCCATCATAACAAGACCCAGTTTCCCTCTCGGTCAGTTTCTCCCATCCCGAAGCATCCATAAGCCTCTTATCCTTCTCCACAGGAAGGCAGACAGACTGAAAACCACAATCCCAGAAAACGAACCAATCTGATCACACAGACCACAGCCTTGTCTAACTCAATGAAACTATGAGCCATGCCGTGTAGGGCCACCCAAGACGGACGGATCATGGTGGAGAGTTCTGACAAAATGTGTTCCACTGCAGAAGGGAATGGCAAACCAGTTGCCTTGAGAACCCCATGAACAGTATGAAAAGGCAAAAAGATAGGACCCTGAGAGATGGACTCCCCAGGGCAGTAGGTGCCCAATATGGAGCAGCCATCAGAGCAACAAGAGAGTCCAAAATGAAGTCCTTGGACACAGTCTCCAAAACGACAGAATGACCTCTGTCTGTATCCAAGGCAAACCATCCGCTATCACAGGAATCCACGTCTATGCCCCAACCAGCAGTGCTGAAGAAGCTAAAGTTGAACGGTTCTATGAAGACCTACAAGACCTTCTAGAACTAACACCCCTAAAGATGTCCTTTTCATGATCGAGGACCGGAATGCAAAAGTAGGAAATCAAGAAACATCTGAGTAACAGCAAATTTGGCCTTGGAATACAGAATGAAGCAAGGCAAAGGCTAATATAGTTTTGCCAAGAGAATGCACTGGTCACAGCAAACACCTTCTTCCAACAACACAAGAGAAGACTCTACACATCTATGGACACATCTAACACCAGCTTGAATATCTGGAAGTTCACGGTTCATATATTGCTGAAGCCTGGCTTGGAGAATTTTGAGCATTATTCTACTAGCGGGTGAGATGAGTACAATTACACAGTAGTTTGAGCATTCTTTGGCATTGCCTTTCTTTGGAATTGGAATGAAAACTGACCTTTTCCAGTCCTGTGGCTACTGCTGAGTTTTCCAAATTTGCTGTCATATTGAGTGCAGCACTTTCACAGCATCCCCTTTTAAGATTTGAAATAGCTCAACTGGAATTCCATCTCCTCCCTGCTGTTTACCTGGGGCCAAACCATGGTGGAGGTAATGAAGATAATGGCAACTTCCTTCGAAAGATCCATCTGGTTATGGATCTCCAACTGTGGACAGCACCAGACGGCCANCATCCCCTTTTAAGATTTGAAATAGCTCAACTGGAATTCCATCTCCTCCCTGCTGTTTACCTGGGGCCAAACCATGGTGGAGGTAATGAAGATAATGGCAACTTCCTTCGAAAGATCCATCTGGTTATGGATCTCCAACTGTGGACAGCACCAGACGGCCAACACTGAAATCAGATTGATTATATTCTTTGCAGCTGAAGATGGAGAAGCTCTATACAGTCAGCAAAAAAAAAAGACTGGGAGCTGAGTGTGGCTCAGATCATGAACTCCTTATTGCCAAATTCAGACTTAAATTGAAGAAAGTGGGGAAAACCACTAGACCATTCAGGTATGACCTATATCAAATCCCTTACAATTATACAGTGGAAATGAGAAACAGATTCAAGGGATTAGATCTGATAGAGTACCTGATGAACTATGGATAGAGGTTCGTGATTTTGTACTGGAGACAGGGATCAAGACCACCCACAAGAAAAAGAAATGCAAAAAAGCAAAACCGCTGTCTGAGGAGACAGAAAAAGCTGTGAAAGAAGAGAAACAGCTTTGAAAAAAAAGAGAAGCCAAAAGCAAAGGAGAAAAGGAAAGATATACCCATTTGAATGCAGAGTTCCAAAGAATAGCAAGAAGAGATAAGAAAGCCTTCCTCAGTGATCAGCGCAAAGAAATAGAGGAAAACAACAGAATGGGAAAGACTAGAGATCTCTTCAAGAAAATTAGAGATACCAAGGGAACATTTCATGCAAAGATGGGCTCGATAAAGGATAGAAATGGTATGGACCTAACAGAAGCAGAAGATATTAAGAAGAGGTGGCAAGAATACACAGAAGAACTATACACAAAAGATCTTCATGACCCAGATAATCACGATGGTATAATCACTCATCTAGAGCCAGACATCCTGGAATGTGAAGTCAAGTGGGCCTTAGGAAGCATCACCATGAACAAAGTTGGTGGAGGTGATGGAATTCCAGTTGAGCTATTTCAAATCTTAAAAGGTGATGCTGTGAAGTGCTGCACTCAATATACCAGCAAATTTGGAAAACTCAGCAGTAGCCACAGGACTGGAAAAGGTCAGTTTTCATTCCAATTCCAAAGAAAGGCAATGCCAAAGAATGCTCAAACTACCGCACAATTGCACTCATCTCACACGCTAGTAAAGTAATGCTCAAAATTCTCCAAGCCAGGCTTCAGCAATACGTGAACCGTGAACTTCCTGATGTTCAAGCTGGTTTTAGAAAAGGCACAGGAACCAGAGATCAAATTGCCAACATCNTTGATGAACGTGAAAAAGGAAAGTGAAAAAGTTGGCTTAACTCTCAACATTCAGAAAACGACGATCATAGCATCTGGTCCCATCACTTCATGGGAAATAGATGGGGAAACAGTGGAAACAGTGACAAACTTTATTTTGGGGGGCCCCAAAGTCACTGCAGATGGTGACTGCAGCCATGGAATTAAGACACTTATTCCTTGGAAGAAAAGTTATGACCAACTTAGACAGTGTATTAGAAAGCAGAGACATTACGTTGACAGCAAAGTCCTGTCTAGTCAAGGCTATGGTTTTTCCAGTAGTCATGTATGGATGTGAGAGTGGGACTATAAAGAAAGCTGAGCACCAAAGAGTTGATGCTTTTGAACTCTGGTGTTGGAAAAGACTCTTGAGAGTCCCTTGGACTGCAAGGAGATCCAGCCAGTCCATCCTAAAGGAAATCAGTCCTGAATATTCACTGGAAGGACTGATGTTGAAGCTGAAACTCCAATACTTTGGCCACTTGATGCAAAGAATTGACTCATTTCAAAAGACCCTGATGCTGGGAAAGATTGAAGGCAGGAGGAGAAGGGGGATGACAGAGGATGAGATGGTTGGATGGCATCACTGACTCAATGGACGTGAGTCTGAGTAACCTCCAGGAGTTGGTGATGGACAGGGAGGCCTGGCGTGCTACAGTCCATGGGGTCGCAAAGAGTTGGACACGACTGAGCTACTGAACTGAACTGAACCAGCCTCCTTACTTCAACAGTCCTTGGCTCATACTTTTATCACAGTACAGTTCACATTTTGCACCATTCTCTGAGGTTCATTTCTATTTATGTCTTCTGACCACTGGAAATCCTGTGGGAAGCTATGATACTGTGTTCATCAGTGCATTACCCAAAGTACAGGATGAATACCTTGTCTTACTTAACATTTGTTAGACTCTTAAAGGCATATTTAAAACCTTGCCTTGTTGAGACGTGGGAACGTATGGCACAGCAGTTAAGAGGGTGGGCTCAGGAGTCTAGATCCAGATCTGCTTTGTGCTGGTTCTGTGTGATTTTGAACCTGTCACTTCACTTCACTGTGCCTTGTTCCTCACCTAGAAGATGAAAACAGGACGGTGCCCACCGGAGAATGACACCGTGACGATGTGAAATGCACGCGCGCTACCTGTGGCTAGTGCTGCCTTTTGTTGATGGTGTGAGCCAGCGTTCTTCTTTACATTAAAAATTCTAAGAACGAGAGCAGCTATTTTTTCCTAAGATGGAGATTTTGAAACACACTTGAGGGTAGAGGGAAAGGCTTCACTGGAGAAGGAAGAATTCAAGATGCAAAAAAAACTTAGGAAGTATAATGAAGGGACCTTCCCCAAAAATAGCAGAAGAGAAAGGGGATAAGATGCACAAGTGAGGGAGGGGAGCTCTGGACAGGAGGGCTAGTCCTTTGCAAGGCCAGCTCTACTTTGCAGAAAACCCTTATTAGCAATGCCAGATTCTACACTGCATGGATTCTCCTCTCTGGTAAGTGCCCTGCTCAGATGGGGCTAAACTCAATTCTACCAGTTGTTCTCAACTAGGGGCTTTCCCCTACCCCTAGAGACATCCAACAACATCTGGAGACATTTTTTGATAGTTACAACTTAGGTGGGGTGGGAAGTGGGCTGAAGGAGAGGTGACCACTGCCACTTATAGGTGCAGGCCAGAGACGCAGCTACACATCCTATGCCCAGAAGAGCTCCCTCCCCCAACAAGGCAGCATCTGGTCCAAGGAATTAGGTGTGCCAACGTTGAAAAACCTTGCTCTAGACCCGGGGTCCCCAACCTTCTTGGCACCAGGGACCAGTTTCATGGAAAACAATCTTTCCATGGGGTGGGAAGGGGGGCACTTTCGGGATGAATCTAGTGCCTTTATTTATTGGGCACTTTATTTCTATTATTATTACATCAGTTTTTACCTCAGATCATGAGGCATTAGATCCTGGAGGTTGGGGACCCCTATTCTAGACGATTACACTTCAACATCTAGGGTTCCTGGACCTATACTCACAGACATCATGTCACAGGCTTGGGTAATTTAGTTCCAGCAGCAATTCAACTAGCCTGTTTGTCCAAAGAAGAGCCTTCCACAATAATCAGTGTGTTTTAAAACTTTGTAGACCATAAAATAGTTTGCTCTGATCCAAACTAAATCTTTCATCTCTTCCAAACAGACCTCCAAGTTCCCTGTTGTGGCCATTGTTCTTCAGAAGGGACCACGGAGCCTCAAGGAAGCCCAGGCTGTTCAGTGCATGCAGGAAATTTGTGATTAATCACTTCAACCTGCTTGACTTTAACAGAGATTTTCCGAGCCCTGTTTATTGTTCCGCTGCTTGGCTGCTCTGAAGTTATCTATGACTGAAGTCTTAACATTTATTTGTAGAATTGAAGAAGGTATATTTTTACTCTCACATCCCTTCCAAGTCCCTGAATTAGATTAGTGTGAACTTTCCAAAATAAATTCACCTTTGAGCTGAAACTAAGCATGGAAAGTTTCAGCCCAAAAGGATACCTTATTGGAAAGTGAGAAGCAAAGGAAAGTGAAGATTATAATGGATATTTTTGTGTAACTTCAGCACTCCAAGTTACAAAGGATAAAGTATTTGTTATGGAAAGAATTCTCTAACAGAGTCGATGTATGCAATCCAGGGCTGATGTTCCGTCCCTTTTCTTCAGACTCTAAGAAAAAATAACTGGAAGTAAAGAGAATGGAAAAAATCAGCAGGCACATGTGGATCTAATTCTGTACCGTGTCACTGGTTAAATCCCAAGGAAAGAATGTTTTATCAGGATGAGAAAAAGGCAAACCATCAATAATAGGAAGGAAGACCTCTGATTCCTTCACTCCAAACTTAATTTGTTGGACCATGACTGTGGTCCAGCAGTGTTCGTCAACAACTCAAAGTTAACATTTTATGGGGATGGCCATCGTGATTTTCTCCTACAAGAAACATTCTCAGAGCTCTGGGTGATTTGTATTATAGATAGATGTTAGGGCATTTAGAACTTGTTTTTTCTCTTGATACTCAACACAGAAAAGTATTTCTCAATCACCTCCAACCTCTGAAAGATTCAAAATCTGAACAATTCTAAAGCATTCACCTTTGCAAAACTCCATTCATAACCATAACTATGACTTTGTCCCATAAGACACAAATAAAATACTGTTAATCAATGCAGCATTAAAATTAGCACAACAGTGCAACAATTTTTAAAACTGCAAAAAAACAAAAAAGAAAAAGAAATTGCTAATTCCAAATAATTTTTAGAAGCAACAAAATGTTTCCCCTTCCACTGCCCCTCCCGCCACATCTCCCATAAAACAACACACTGTCTTGTACAGAAGATAAATATATAAAATGGATAAAAGAGAAATTGCTCTAGTAAAGCAGTGTTCTGGAAGCTCAACTCTCTCCCCTGACTGCTCACCCAGTGATCTTCTTTGTCCTCTACTGACTGTCTGGATACAGACATACATGAAAAAAATAGTTTCCGAATGAGTTTTTTCATTTTTCAATGAACTGAGTTGGCACCATTTAGGGTCAGTTCTTATTTAGGCCACAGGAATATAAACTGACATCTCGCAAATTAATTTTTAATAGCTCACATAAATTATTAGGGAGTGTAATTTGGGCATGTCAATTTTTGTTTTTACTTTGCTAGATTCTGTCTCATTTGCATGGTTATTATTTGCCTCCCCCAAAGCAGTTTTTACCTTTTAGAAAAAAAATTAATATCTTACCAAATTCCCTTTTTGTTTTTTGGTTACTATTTCTGTTCAACTGTCTGCCTATTGGCAAATGAGAAAATATAAAAGGGATAAAAATCCTTCTTCCTTATTCTTCACCTATAACATGATCCAACTGCTAGACATGTCTATGGAATTAGCCAAACTGACACATACTATACAGTTATAAAAGGGTTCTACCATTATCTCTACACATTTTCATTTATACAGTCTTTGTGAATGTAGGATGCTTGCATTATGATATGTGTCACCCACTGATGGTTTGGGTAGATCTGCTTCTTTAAATGTCTACATACAGATCCTTGCCAGCCATCGTGGCCCTATGGACATACCTCCCACTACCTCTCATCAAAATAACCACATCTCGGGGGGAGGGATGGAGAAGGCAATGGCACCCCACTCCAGAACTCTTGCCTGGAAAATCCCATGGACGGAGGAGCCTGGTAGGCTGCAGTCCATGGGGTCGCTAAGAGTCGGACACGACTGAAGTGACTTCACTTTGACTTTTCACCTTCATGCATTGGAGAAGGAAATGGCAACCCACTCCAGTGTTCTTGCCTGGAGAATCCCAGGGACAGGGGAGCCCGGTGGGCTGCCGTCTATGGGGTCACATAGAGTCGGACACGACTGAAGTGACTTAGCAGCAGCAGCGGGGGGAGGGATAAACTGGGAGATTGGGACTGACATATACACACTAATATATATAGCACACATAACTAATAAGAACCTACTGAACAACATGGAGAACTCTACTCAATACTCTATAACAACCTCTCTGGTAATAGAACCTAAAAAAGAATGGATACATGTGTGTATAACTGACTCTGCTGGTGAAAATACAGCCTTCAGAATGGTAGCAAATGAAGCAACTGACAAAGAATTAATCTCAAAAATATACAAGCAACTCCTGAAGTTCAATCCCTGAAAAATAAAAGACTCAATCAAAAAATGGGCCAAAGAACTAAACAGACATTTCTCCAAAGAAGACATACAGGTGGCTAACCAACACATGAAAAGATGCTCAACATCACTCATTATTAGAGAAATACACATCAAACAACAATAAGGTACCATTTCACACCAGTCAGAATGGCTGCTATCCAAAAGTCTACAAGCAATAAATGCTGGAGAGGGTGTGGAGAAAAGGGAATCCTCTCACACTGTTGGTGGGAATGCAAACTAGTACAGCCACTATGGAGAACAGTGTGGAGATTCCTTAAAAAAACTGGAAATAGAACTGCCTTATGACCCAGCAATCTCACTGCTGGGCATATACACCAAGGAAACCAGAATAGAAAGAGACACGTGTACCCCAGTGTTCATCGCAGCACTGTTTATAATAGCCAGGACATGGAAGCAACCTAGATGTCCATCAGCAGATGAATGGATAAGAAAGCTGTGGTACATATACACAATGGAGTATTACTCAGCCATTAAAAAGAATACATTTGAATCAGTTCTAATGAGGTGGATGAAACCGGAGCCTATTATACAAAGTGAAGTAAGCCAGAAAGAAAAACACCAGTACAGTATATTAACGCATATATATGGAATTTAGAAAGATAGTAACGCTACCCCTATATGCAAGACAGCAAAAGAGACACAGATGTATAGAACAGTCTTTTGGACTCTGTGGGAGAGGGAGAGGGAGGGATGATTTGGAAGAATAGCATTGAAACGTGTATACTATCATATGTGAAATGGATCGCCAGTCCAGGTTCAATGCATGAGACAGGGTGCTTGGGGCTGGTGCACTGGGAATGGGATGAGGAGGGAGGTGGGAGGAGGGTTCAGGATGGGGAACACATATACACCTGTGGCGGATTCATGTCAATGTATGACAAAAGCACTACAATATCGTAAAGTCATTAGCCTCCAATTAAAATAAATAATTTATATTAACAAAAACACATTATTAATAAAAATATAGTAAATAGTGAATATGCCAGAAAAGTAGCAGACTCATAGAGCTGGCGCTAGTGGTAAAGAACTTGCCTGCCAATGCAGGAGAACTAAGAAATGCTGGTTCGATCCCTCGGTTGGGAAGATCCCCCAGAGGAGGAAACAGCAACCCACTCCAGTGTTCTTGCCTGGAGAATCTCATGGATGGAGGAGCCTGGCAGGCTACAAAAAAAAAAAAAAAAAAACCGACTCACTTTGCTGTACAGCAGAAACTAATACAACACTGTAACTCAACTATACTCCAACTAAAAAATAATACTAATTAAAAGACAAAAGAAAGACCCAGATTCCCACAAGAAGAAATACAGATCTCCAATCAAGGCATCTTCCGAGGGCATGTCTTTGGCACAGGCCACCAAAATCAAAACACTCATAACCTCAGGATATGTGTATACTGGGCAATTCTATGTTTTTTAATAAAAGCATTTATTAAAATTCACAGGACCTTTAATTTATACTTGGAATGGGAAGACATCTTAAACTTTTTTTTATCAGAAAATGATCCCCCAAAATGCATATATCAACAAAACAATAATCAGCATCTCCCATCTGTAATCCTGCCAAAGGAACCTGTACAAGAGCAGCAGCAGCAGATGATAGGCCTGTGGAAGCTCACGTTCCCTCAGATATCTTCAGTGTTCCTAAGACATGTGGAGAAACTAAAGCAACTGGAATCGTGGCTTTTTCCTGGCCAGTGCTGGGAAATAATATCCCCAAGGCTATGCATCTTACCTGATGGTCCACATTTCCAGTGAGGCTGAATTCAGACAGTGCACTTGGAATGGCACATGCTTTGTACTATTTTACTTTAGAGAAATAAAAAAAATTAAGCAATCCTAGAAGAACTCCATAGTCTTCTTTAAATAAAAAAAATTTTTTTTAAGTTCCTCTTGAAAACTAGTTACTACTTTGAGCAGGAAGGAAGGGTTTGGAACAGCTGTCCTGAGTGAGTTAGGACTTTAAGTCTCCTGGACTTAAAAATTAGCTCACATCCCAGGGCCCTGCAAAAGGAAACCGTATACACAGAGCTTTTGAGACAATCGTCAGGAATACTTCTGTAACAGTACTAGCAGGTCAGCCAGATCTAAAAGACATTTGAGTCTGGAAATGTACCCTAAGACAGTAAGAGCCCAAAGGGTCAGCAGTGGTTGACTGAACATTTGACAAAATCATCTGTTTTTTGACTAAAGCTCTGTAGGAAAAAGTCAAACTTAACAAAAACAAAATGAAAATAAAATAGCCATATAAATGGGCATCTGCCACTTGAGTCAGAGTTTTCTCAGGCAAAATGAACCTGTACAGATCATGTGAGGTTAAAAATACATTAAATGCAATTTCCTCTGCTAAGTGAAGAAGGCAAGATGTAAGGGAAATACATAATCCATTTTAATAAAACAAACAGCAATCCTCTCAATGCAGGATAAAAAAATTTTTCCATATGATTATCTGAGCGCTGAACTAGGTGTGAAAAGACGTACAAGATGCCAATCTTCATAACAGAGAAAAGGGTAAGAGAAAGGAAATAATGGGAGTTTTAAAAAGAGACTGGTTGTCACTGGATATAAAATATATACACAGCCTCATAGTACAGAAAATTAAAACTAAAATTCTATGGTTTTAAGTGTGCAAAAATTGAACATGCACAAAAAACAAGAACTGGAAGGTGACAAAAATGGAAACTTGCTTGATTTCTGGATGATACCGTGAATAATTTTCATAAAGCCATTGCGTTTTTGCAACATGGAATATGAAAGAGTCTCTACCTGTACTTAACATGCCT
Organism: Oreotragus oreotragus; assembly: GCA_006410675.1. Lineage (NCBI taxonomy): Eukaryota > Metazoa > Chordata > Mammalia > Artiodactyla > Bovidae > Oreotragus > Oreotragus oreotragus. Next base: position 450,399 of record SJYX01019490.1, read on the forward strand.
TATAACACCCAGGCTAGAAAGATAACATCAGGACAAAATGAGGTACATTTGAAAAGTGAGTGAGGACAGGGTGGTGCACGGGATTGAAATGAATCAAATACAGCCTAAAGAATTCCAATGGTTTACACAATGGGACGAGAAACGAAACTGGTCCCCTCTCGTGATTTCCTCAGGCACCTGGTGGTCTGGAGTCTGTGACCTCACAGGAAGCCAAGACCACAGTACCAGAGCCGCACAGCACTGATGGAAAAAGCCAAATCACAACTAAATTTATATGAAACACGTCCCTAAGTCGGTCAATATGGCTGCAAGATGCTTGCTTTAAATGGTGGATAAGAAACTGATCAGAAAAAAAAAGAATTTAAGGAAATAAAATATTAAAAAATGTAAATGTGACGGAAATTATAAACAGCCTAAAGGTCCTCTCCCTTCGGGAACAGCTGTGTCTGCTAATCCCTCGAGGAGTCCTCCCTGCGCTCGCCCTTCCTTCCTTCCTCCATCTCTCTCTAATAGCTCCCTTGTTCCTGTTGGACAAAACTAGTCCTTTGTGGCTGCTCTCAGAACAACATTAAAAACAGGAATAGGGAAATTGTAAACAGGAGGCTTCTGGTCTACAGGCGAAGACACACACAGACCTCTGAGGCCTACTTCATGCTAAGCAAAGAAACAGATCTTTGTTGCTAAAGGGATTAGGGCTGCGGGATTTCGGAGGCACTGCTAAGGCATTCAGCTGGCCTGAAGTAGGGGCTTTGTAAAGAGATACCTCCATTAGAGGTCTGTGAGCGGAAATCATTCATACTCTTTATACAATCTGGGTAATGTGATAGTATTGGACTGTTAAACGCCTCTGGTGAGGCAGGGTCCTATCTCCTTGAATGGTAAATTCTTCAGCAGCTAAATAGATGGTGGTGTAATTACCTTCACTGACTTTTTTTTAATGTGGGGGGTTGGAGGCGGGGCTCTCCCACCTTTAACCCTTAGTGGGAGTAATATTAAAGGATCACCCAGAGCCAAGGAGGCAAAGTCTCCTCAAGTCGGCTCACGGGTAGCCTTCAGACTTGGTGCTGGCATCTTACATTATCAAAAATGGCACAACTTGGGACTTTCCTGGTGCTTCAGGGGTTTAGAATCTGCCTCCCAATGCAGGGGATGTGGGTTTGATCCCTGGTCAGGGAACTAAGATCCCACATGTCCCAAGACAACTAAGCCCACACCACAGTGAAAGATCCCACATGCTGCAACTAAGACTCAACCTGGCCCCAAAAATAAACATTTCCAATGGCACATCAACTGCACAGAGGCAATGCCTACTTTGTTCCTGTGTTCACCATGATGATCAAGGTCTCCATCATGCCCTCATTCCCTGCACTAGGCCTAGAATGCTCCCAGCTGGCCTATCTAACACCTACCTACCCTATACCTGCTTCTGCCTTCTGGCCCATCCTTGCCTCGCCCTCCTCAAGTTGGAACGGTGGCCCACACAGCTCCCATTACATTCCCCATAAACACAGAAACTCTGTGTATCTCTTTATCCCAGTAGATGATGAGCCTCAGAAGGCAGTGGCTTATTTACCACTGCACCCATGACACCTGGCGATGCCCAAAGCTGCTGTCCAGAGGAGTAAGGTAACTGGGTTGCCTTGTCTTTAGATGGCTGGGAAGATTATCTTCCTATGTTTTTGAGTGGCTTATGATGAATTTATTTTTTAACATCAGTGACCCCTAGCCAGGGAATGCAGAGGGTCTTACGAGACCAGTTAGGTGGACAGTTAGGAAAGAAATACAAGACCTCCAATGAAGATATTAAGTGGTCTTTTCCCCACAGAAGCTTTCTCAGTGACCTCACCAGTCCCAATCCTGCCTCCACATTCTTCTTGGCTGCGGAAGTAGCAGCAGCAGAATGAAAATTTCTTTGAGTTCATATTTAGAGTCTCTGGATCCAAATATTCATTATGGTATTAGCGTCTATAAACTTCAATAACTTCTCAGACCTGATTCCAAAAATTAACGTCAAACTATTTAGCTCTGATGGCATGGAAGGAATGCTGTCATCAGAGCGAAGACACACTTCCCTCACCTGCTCCTGCTTGTGATCAGACCTATCCCAATGGCCAACAAATGCTTTCTGGGAAAAGGACAGCTCTGGGTAGATGTGACGTTTTGCGGTCATTTCACTTGGAAGGGATTCTTGGTCTGCTTATAACACGGACCTGCAAATACAACAAGGGCTTTGCAACAACAGCTAGAAGGCTGGTAATTTTCTCCACCGATACTCCCAGTTCTCTGGGACATGATCCTGTAAGAGCACGGCCTTGGCCATCACTAACTGTTAGCTCTTTCCACTGTTCACAGTTGTCTATCTGGATCATTTCTCTCCTCACCATCTGGCAGGTGGATCTCTCTGCTCTTACATTATTAACATCACTGTCTGCAAAAAGCAGTTAAATATGGAAAGAAGGAAAACAGCCTTACCTTCAATTCTGCCACTTAATCACCCACTCAGCCAACAAATGCTGAGCACCTACTATTGCCACACACTGTGTCAGGCACAGAGAACAGGAAGAATCACATGACACAGGATGCAACGTGAAGACAAAGGAGCCCAGAGAAACAGAGCAGCTAACGCCCTGGCGGCAACCTGCACAAGGCATCTGAGAGCATGGAAGAACAGGAGGAGTTCTAGGAAGGCTCCCCAAAGCTATGAGAACTTAGCCTAGAAGATTCTGAATGAAACAAAAGCCACAAACTTTTGGGACAACTGAGGAAATATGAATTTGGACAACATATTAGATACTGTATTGATACAGTTCTTGGATGTGATAACAGCATTGCAGTTACATAAAAGATCTTGTTCTTAGGAGATATAAGCTCAACTATTTATGAGTGAGGAGTCATCAAGTCTATAAATTATGTTCACATGGTTCAGAAAAGGACTTATCTGTATACATATAACATATGTACACAGAAGGATTGTGGAAGAGAGAAAAATTTGGCAAAATGTTGGTGTATCTAGGTATAAGAATATTCATTGTACTATTCTCTTCATTTACTGTATGTTTAACAATTTTGAAAAACCACTGGATGAACAATTTAAAGTATGCATATACAAATGTACGTGTGTGTGTGTGTGTGTGTGTGTGTGTGTGTGTGTGTGTGTGAAAGAGAGAGAGAGCAAGATTACAAGGGTTAACCACCACACTGGAAAAAGAAAAGCACGAGTCAGATAAAGACAGAAAGGAGGCCCTCCAGGGAGAGGAGGTAGCTGGAGCAGAGGACTGTGGATCATACTTGGTATGAATTGAACTGCTCCTGGCCCAGAAATGGCACCTGTACAAATCTGTCAAATGAATGAAAGAGTTAAACAGCATCATTAGACAGAGAAATGCAAGTAGATCAGATTAAAGTAGGTACAGAGGGTAAGTGAAAGAGAATGACCTGATTGGGCTGTGAAGGCAGGGTGCCTGTCGCAGGGGACTTTGTATATTCCGCCAAAGTACTAAGACTTTATCCTGGGCAATGGGAGGCATAAACAGAAGGTGATGTGGTCAGATTAGCATCCAGAGGGCCCACCCTGCCAGTCAGGTGTCACAGAGTGATGGAGCACAGACCTGGAGGCAGAAAACAAGGGTACCAGTCAGGATACCTCTGCTGCCTTTGCACAGAGCCCGGACTCTCATCAGCTGAGCTCATCAAGAGACTCATTAGCCAACACAGCTGCACGCTTTGAGGTGACAGACAGTAGAAGCGGCTGGCTCGGTAGCTCACCAACATGACCATGGGCCCAGGCGCCCTCTCTCCATTCCGCCACTTCCTGCGGTGGGCTCTACCTGCAGACCGCCTTTCCTCATCTTCACAGGTGGTGACAGCAGGTCCTCGAGTGACACAGGCACACAAGGACCACTACAAGAAGGGAGTCATCTCTTCCATAGTCTCTTAGCAAAGAAAACTTTTCCAGAAGCTTCCCAGCAAACCCCTCCTTTCATCCACTATTCCAGACTGGGTCACAAATCCACTCCAAAACCAACCACTATCAAGGAAATAAGATGAAATATTTGGCTTGGAATAATAATTTATACACAGGAAGAATCAATTACTCTGAGTCATCACCTGAAACGCTCGGGAGGCTATTGGTCCAAGCAAAAGATGCTAGAAGCCTAAACTATGATAGTGAAGTCGCTCAGTCGTGTCCGACTCTTTGCGACCCCATGGACTGTAGCCCACCAGGCTCCTCCGTCCATGGGATTCTCCAGGCAAGAATACTGGAGTGGGTTGCCACTTCCTTCTCCAGGGGATCTTCCCGACCCAGGGATCGAACCCAGGTCTCCCGCATTGCAGGCAGATAGTGGTGATAAAAGATGGGGGGATGATAATGGATAATACTGGACTTGATGAGGTTATGTTGGTGGAATTTGATGGTGGATTCAGTGGGGCGGGGGAGCGGGCGGTGAGGAAAGAAGGATGTCCTTCCTCCATATGTCCAGCTCCAGTGAGCAGGTAGAAGCAAGTGCCAGTAACTGAGCAAAAGCATGCAAGAGGAGGAGAGGAAGGTTTGGGGAAAAGTCGGTTTGGGGCACATTCATCGTGAAAGGACTGTGGACATCACAGTAATTGGGTTGGGCCATGAACCAATAATTGGAGTATATGAATCAAACCGTTATCCCAGACAGGTGGTCTGTACTCAGACATGGTTCTCAGACGGGCTTTGGTCCATACAGACATTTTTGAACCAACATTCAATCACTGAGAGAGTCCAAACAGGATTATGTATTTCTGGCTTCTCAGGGAAAACTGGAAAATCTGGCAACATGGGTCCTAAATTCCTACATGTCAACAGTTGGCTGGAGCCCAGTGGCAGCCATTCCCTTCAGCTAGAACAAGAGGTTCTCTGGCCTGCCACACTCACTCAATCCATTTCACTCACGGACTTTATCCACAGATCCCTGAAGGCATTTCCATCTGACGCCTTGCTCAGAACCCCAGGTTGCGGGGAAGGGGGAATAGGTCAGAGTTGCAGTCAGACATCTGGTACTCACTAGCATTTAGATGGTGGTCAAAGCCCTGGCTGTGGATGCCATCATGAGCCAAGACAAACTGGAAAGAGGAGTGGGTCAAGGAGGTCATCCCGGAGTCATCAACTTTTAAAAACAGAGGAAAAGAACTTCATGGAGGAGAGAGAAACTGGAATGGAGCAAGTGAGCATGAAGTCTCAGGAGTTAAGGTAAGAGTTTGGAGTTGGAGGCAGTGTTCACCTGTGCTGAAGGCAAGAGGAGATCCAGGGAGAGAAGGGTCCAAAGGAAACATGACATTGGGAAATGAGTCGTGGGTGCCCTGGAGCTCTTTGTGGCACAACAAGGGAAGAAGCCGAGGGAAATGGGCTGGAGAGACGAGAGGAAAACAGACACAGTACACACAGATCACTTAGTACACACAGATCGCTCAGGTAAGAAAAGGAGAAGGGATGAACAGAAGCTGGAGAGATTAATGAGTCAAGGCATGGGCCTCTGGTAGGGTCAGAGAGGCTTGGATGTCTTAAAAGGACAAAACAAGCCAGTGGTGAGAGGAGGCTATAGAAGTTAAGCTAAAGGGATAAAAAACAGAACTGAGTCCAAGAGGAAGGAGTGGGAGAACAGGTCATGCATCGGTCAGGCACAGGTGCCTGGATTCACTGCACAAAGGACTCAGAGGCAGGAGGATCGGAGGTGAAGACGGAACCTGTCGGCAGATGAGGATGTTCAGAAATGTGAGAGCTATGAATGGACCTTTCACAAGGCAGGGTCTTAATAACCTTTAAAAGGGATGCTCCAGGTGTTCATCCTTTCCTATTTAGGTAAAAACACCAACATGGGGAGCCTGGGAAGTCTTAAGTGCCCCATGTCTTGACCTACAAGCAGCGATGCTGGAGGGCACAGCTGGCTTTCAAGCCCTAGAGCAGAAGGAAGGAAGTGCACACTGGATGACAGCACTGTGCTGGATCCACTCTGGTGCAGGCCCTGGTTGGGACAAATGTCTTGCCCTCTCCCCTATGCTCAACTCTCCCCCAAAGTAGCTGCCATAACCAAGGCAGCAATAAATATAACTCTATTCAGAGAGGCCAGGGGATGCCCAGCCCTCCCCCATAGATATGTCAATCCATCTGCAGAAAAAGTTTCCATCTGCCTGATGCTGCACTTGATTCTGAGGCACAGGACATGTTGGTGCCACCCTTACCCAAGGCCTTTAGGCTTCCTTTAGAGGAGGTGTTGGCCAAAGCAATTTTTGGTGATTAGAAAGCATCTCACAGCATTTTTCTGAAGCAAGTTTCTATCCTGGGGAATCAGGCAGATTCTAAGGCAACTCCCCTGGAAGCCATGGTTGGGGTCGAGGCTCCCACTGTGAGAAACAAAAACCTTCCTGGTTTGGGGCTGCAGGGCTAAAACGGCTGCCCGAGGCCCTGAGCTCCACAGTGGCATCATGCTCCACATCCTGTGATGATAGTGGAAGGTCTGAGGAGCAGGGAGAGTTTCCCACAACACCACATGTGGGCCCTGGGCATCCAATTTCAGATGTGATGGCCAAATTCTCATTGACTGTCACCTTAAAGAATGTTCACAGAGGACAGAGGTGACTGAGTACCATCAACAAGGAATCCCCATGCCCGCCAGTATACTATGCCTCTGCTCTCCCTTTTCCCACATTTTAATGAAACTTCCTAAGCATAATCAGTTGTCTTTTCTGTGTCTCATTTTATGGTGGAGTTGCTGTGAGAAAAAAACAACAACAACAACAAAAAAACAGATAACTCCTTAAAAAAAAAAATGCAAGAAGAGAAATATGATGCCTGGAAAGGCCAGTATCTTGATATTCAGCATCTCTAGAATAATTAATATTTAGCTGATGTTGAAAATCATCATGTCTTAAAGACTATCTCAGATCGTCAAAATAATAATAATCTGTTTACAGCCCATGCACTGGACAAACCAATATTCTTTAATTCCTTCTAAAAACAGAGGGATTAAAACAGAATCAAGGCTCTAAGAGGAAGGCATGCTGCCATCATTTCACCCACTTCAAATTACATTGTTAAACCCAGCATGCATCTCCCTAGAGAGGAAGTGGAGTCTTCGTGCAAGAACATGCTAAATGCTCATCTGTCAGAAACAATTTGGGGGGACTGAGATACAGAGATGGAGAAGAGAACAGACTGTCTCCTGAGGTCCCCATCTGTATAGAACAGTTCTGCCTCTTAGAGATGATGTACTCACTGTCCTTAATCAACTGCCCCTGCATAACAGACACGGTGCCATCCATGCTGGGGACACAGCCGTCCGGCTCTATGAGAAGCTTCCCTTTTCCTGGTAGAGCTGGATGCCCAGACAGACTATTGTAAGATAACAGCATATTACAAGAATCAAAGGCATCCCAAACACCACTATTAATTACCTATTCATGTGAAGAGGGCACCATTAAGAGCCAACCTCATGTACTACTTACTGTAGGTGCTTAGGACTTGTTTCTCAGTGAGCACAATGACCCTCTGAGGTAGGTATCCTTATCTTGACACTCTGAGTGATGCCCAAAGTCACTCGAGTGGCTTGGTCCGATTCCAAAGCCCTCACTCTTTTATACCAAGCAACATCGCAAGTGTGTGCCTGTGTGCTCAGTCGCTCAGTCATGTTTTAACTCTTTACAACCTCATGGACTGTAGCCCATCAGGCTCCTCTGTCCATGGGATTTCCCAGGCAAGAATACTGCAGTGGGTTCCCATTTCCTCCTCCAGTGGATCTCCCCAACCCAGGGATCTAACCTGCATCTCCTGCACTGGCCACCTGGGAACCCCAACAGCTCATGTACCATTTTTTAGATATAGCCTTTCCTGACTCCCTTAACTGAATGTTATTTATTTGTATTTCTGTTAAAGGCAACTACCTTCATCTGGAAAGACAGTCATTTGTCCACTTGTCAGTTTTATAGGACTATAAACTTCAAAGGGAGGAATGGTATCTCTTTATGTATTTTATATCTGTATCATTTTTTTTTAAGTGAGGGGTGCCTCTCTGATGAGGTGATACTTAGGCAGATCCCTGAAAGAAATAAGGGCAATCCTGGAGGATGGGGAGTGGGAGGGGGACATCTCAGCAGAGGGCAGAGCCAATGCAAAAGCCCTTTATCAATGGGCAGGACTGAGGAACAAAACCTCCACCACCACAACCCTGTCATTCTGTCCCTCTTCCCTGCTTTATTGTTCTTCAAGGCATTTTTTGGCTCTTTGACATCATGTATATGAGTTTACCTGCTTACTGCCAACATCTCAACTAGACATGAGCTCTAGGAGGACGTGGACCTTATTTTCACCACTGCTCCTTAGAGCCTAGAGCCAGTCTGGCATATGCAAAGGACTATACATACTTGTTTAGAAACATATGAATAAATGCATAGAGTATTATACACATTTTAAAAATTGTTTATTTTTATTACGCACTTATCATGTACTACCACTGAGCTAAGCACTATTCCTCATGAAACCCCTATTCAGGTGTGTACTCTTAACTGCATTTTACAGGGGGTAAAACTGAGGTTAGATAAAGCTTGCTTATGGTGACTCAGCCAGTAAGTGGTGGAGCTGAGATATGAACCCAGATCTGATCCAAAAGCCTGTAGCTTTTAACTAAAGCATTATTCTCCCACATGAGAATCCCAAACAAATGCTCATTGGATGAAGTTAAATTATTCAGTGCAGAGGAAGGGGCAAGGTCAAAGACGATGGTATCCTAGAATTTGGAGAGCAGGTTAAAAGATGCCTCATTCCTGTATGGAAGCTAAAAAGATCCAACATAAAAGATAGGAGGTTAGCTGAATGTGTACATTTTCCTTCAGAAATTTATCCACATAAGAAATGATATCTAAGCGCATGACTTCTAAAGTCTCTTAGGTTTCATGACTCAAGAGGAAGACACTGATTTCAACATAGCAAATGGCAGAGAAGGTCCGACCTCAGAAACTGTCATATGATGAGGGGTGGAGAGCTATGATGACGTAAGTTTTTGGTGACTCCAAGGAAAGACTGAACAGGGTAAGGAGAACCCATCAGAGTTTACTTGGGAGAGCCTGCCTGTGGCAGGCTGGAGAATTTTGCTCTGCTGCAAGATCAATGACAAAGATAGAGCTCAAAGGTCTCTGTCCAGAACAGGTTAGATAAATATCCCACCAAGCCTTACTAACTCCATTGCTTTGATTTCATGCTCACTAAGAGCACTCCAGCTCCTTTATACTGAGACTACAACTCTCAGAAGCATGGCACAGGTTTTCTCCTCCCAGCTACATTGCTAAGTTAGCATTCAGGCTGATGAGTCAAGCTCTGCTTCTAGTATGGGAGCTCCAAGCCTGCTCAGCCCTGAGTGAATTTAACACGGGTTCCCCAGGCGGTAGGTCAGAGTGAGGCCCTGGGCTCAGACGCTGTCAGGCAGCAGTGGGCCCAGGTCTGCCCTCACTGCCTCTACTGGACAGGTCATGAGCATTCCTCTGTCCCACAGCTCCTGACCCCGGGAGAGAGCATGGCCCAGAAACAAGTTCACCAATCCTAGAATCTTGGTTGTCACTAAATAGCATATCAGTCATCACAGGGAAATGATGGCTTTCCCCTCCTTCTCTCATTTACATTGATCTCAAGGTATTTTTTTTTCTTCCTACCATAAATACAAGTTAGATTTCCCAACATCAAGCCACCTTTCCCCCCTGACAAATGGTCACTACCGGCAGAAATTAGTGACAGATGGTCACTACAGAGTCAGTTTGTGAGCTGAACATCAGTGTATTCACGAGCAACATTTCACACCCTTACCGTGGTACTCTGGACTAGATACTAAACTTTAGATCTCTCAGTTGTGAAACGGAAAGGTGAAGAAAAAATTTTATATGGCATAACACTGAGTGATTTAGAAATGAATAATGAAGCATGTTTTTGACTAGCTACCATGTATAGAAACTGCTATGCTTCTGGGGATTGCACTGGCCCCAGCACACTCTCAGAGGTGGCAGAACCATCTAGGCTCACCTCAGGCTGAGGTCTCCGCCCCAAAGACAGAGTGAGTGACTTGGCTTTGTCAGTTCTTTCAGAGTTTATCGGCCTCAAGGTGGGTCAGCCCCCTGAGCCTTGTGAAGCACCCCCAACCCACCCACGCTGTCTCTCAAATTACCCCGAGCAGGCCTTGTAACTGTCCAGCTGGGTGAGTCAGTCATCCTTCCAGACCCTCTGTCTGTTGACTATTGTTAATTGCAGACACATTTTCTTACACCATGCTCTGACTCAGGCAAACAGGAGACAGAAACACACGACAGCCCTCAACGTCAAGGGGCATCAAGGTGCTGGCAGTATGATCCTTTCTGTCCCAGGTGCTGAAAAATAAGTACCTCCACTCAGCTCTTCCTTCCTCCAAACCGAAAGCAGCTCTGCTGACCTAACCTGAGCTGCAACGGTTCCTGGCTTCTCTGAATCAACGTCTACCTGCTCGGCACGAAGGCCTACCAATGTGGCAAAAACAGGTTGCCCTCTTCCTTCCTTTGAAGCATTTTAAGGTAAAACACATGTGATCCATCTAGCAGACAGCCCCTCACTCTCCCTCTGAGCCATTCCAGTCTTCCACGGTTGCTTCCACTATGACACAAGACAAGCCGCTAATGGAGAGGCCTCTCACACTGGTCCCCGAGTGGTCACTCCAGACTGCTTCCTGAGCTCGAAAACAGCATCATGTGTCTCTCCAGACAGAAATAACCTGGTAATCATCCTGGTGTGCTGTGCTAAGTCACTTCAGTCGCGTCCAACTCTTTGCAACCCCGTGGGCTGTAAGCCCACCAGGCTCCTCTGTCCATGGGGTTTTCCAGGCAAGAATACTAGAGAGGGTTGCCACGCCTTCCTCCAAGGGATCTTCCCTACCCAGGGATCAAACCTGCATCTCTTATGTCTCCTGCACTGGCAGGCAGCTTCTTTACCACGAGCACCACCTGCAAAGCCCCAGGGAATCATCTTTGATTTCTGCTTTTCCCTCAACCCTACACGCTCCCCCTCATTCTACCTCCAAACCACATCACAAATCAGTCCATCTCTCTCCATCTCCACTATCCCTTCTTTAAGTTAAGCTATTGTCAACACTCACTGAAGGATCCGGAATAGCCTCCTCACAGGTCTACCCACTTCCCCTCTTAGACTCTGGCACACGGCTAGTCATTTCCAAATCCAGTCTCCTCTTCTTGGGGAGTTGAGAACATGACTATCCATACATTTCCTAGGCCTTCTGTAGCTAGGCTGGCCATGTGACTCTTGATTTGCCTGTGAAATGTGAGTAGAAATGATCCATACTACTTTTGCATCATTTGTTTAAAAGGAAACTGCTTGCCAGGATTTCCTCTCTGACCCCCTTTCTGGAAGAAAAGGAGCTGCGGCAGCCCTGACCACATAGATGCACACAGCCACCTAGGGAAGGTGAACAAGAGAGGTGGTGGCTCCGGTCCAGGATGACCTTGTGGAGAAAAGCTGTCCCCGGGGCCAGATCACTCGGCCAGTGTGTCGGGAAGACACGAGAGGACAGCATAACTAGAGGCAGAGAGATCAGTGTCAAGGGTAATGTCCAATCGAGGACGGAACAGATCCAGCTTTGACTAAGGTGCTGGTAGACTACTGAAGGCTAAGATGTACCCAGATTCTGGATACAGATTGTAAACACTATCAACTGAATGTCCTGGTAAATTCTACTGGGGGCACAAGATTAGAACTCAAGGACGACTCCCAGGTTTTGGGCCTGGGGAACTGGGAGGGTGGGTGACCCATGAGCTAGGATGGAGGGAGAATGAAGGTGGAGAATACCGGGAGAGGGTGCTCGGGAGTTAAATTTTGAATCTGCCTTAGAGGTTACCAGAGCCTGAATCTGGAGTCAAGACTACTTGGATGTGAATCCTGACTCTGATGCCTAACCCCATGACAACAATCTAGTTACTTAAATCCTGAGAGCTTCGGTGTTTCCCGTCCACAATACAAGGACTAAGAATGGCTCCTACCTCACAAAGTTAATATAGAGAGGAAATGCACGCATTCCAGACTTTTCTTTTGAGCTCTTTGTCTTCAAAAAGACTCAGAACTTCTGAGATCAGAAAGAAATCTTCCCTCATCTCTACGTCTGCTTATCCCATCTCAAATAACAACTAAGCCCCCAAGATTCTGAAAGCAAAGATGTGGCTGTTTGCTATAGTCTAGGGACAGCTGTGAGGAAGCTTTCAAAGCAGCTGGTACAGGCATCTAACTAGAACATTCTCTTCACCTCAGATTCCTGGCAAAACAAGGCCTACAGTTAGAAGGGAAAGGTTTTAATTACAAGGCCACCTGTCCAGCCATCTGAAGCCAACCCCAGCCTTTGGCTGGTTCCCTGCGGGCATTGGGGCATTTAGGGGAATGGTGCTCAGAGTCCCTGATGTCTTTCACGTTTCACAGCCCTGTATGATCAGGGAGAAAACCAATAGCTCTCAGAAAGAGGCACCCATTACTGCTCCCCTTCCCCATCTGTTACTAAGAATGGAGACAGACAGCGAGGGTTTGAGTCATGGAGAGCCTGAATTCCATCCCCTCCTTTCCTGGGGTCAAGATGAGTTGGCCCTAAAATCAAAGGATCTTCTGCTCTCAAAGCTATGTACATTCCTCTAATTCCCTCTCCAAATGAAGATAAGTGGTTTCTAAATTTTTGTTAATTATCCACTGACATATTTAGACTGACAAATATATGAAAGACAAGCTGGCTATAGTCAAACCTGTAAATTCAGAATCAGAATTAATAGAACCAGGAGTTGGTGATGCACAGGGAAGCCTGGTGTGCTGCAGTCCATGGGGTCGCAAAGAGTCAGACACAACTGCGTGACTGAACTGAACTCTCAACACAAGGAGAAAGGGAGGGAGAAAAGGGAAGGAGGGAGGAAAGAGAAAGCAAAGTAAAAGTAATGAAACTTTTTCAGGGGTGTCAAACTTTGGGAGATAGTAGAGGACAGAGGAGCCTGGTAGGCTATGTAGTCCGTGGGGTCACAAAGAGTCAGACACGACTTAGTGACCAAACAGCAACAACGTTATTTAAACCATGTGTCGACACAGAAAAAGTCAAATATTTCCAACTTCAGCTTTTTCTTTCTTAAAGCAACAGACAAAGGCCACAGAATAATGTGAACCCAAGAACAAAAGGTACCACCAGGATTAATTAAATCGCACATGGTGGCAGAAACCAGTTTCATTATTCATTAAGACAGTTTTCATTTCCTCTAGGGCCCACAGCTGGACTATAGTTCCCAATCTCCCTTGCAGTCAGCGTGAGCACGTGACTGAGCTGTGGCCAGTGGAAAGAGCAGACGCGACGGACGCCGTTTCAGGCCTAGTTCACTAAAACCTCCCACGGGTAATTTACCATGTTTTATCCCCTTCTGTGTGACCTTGGAAGCTACATGTTGAAGAGGGTGAAACCATGAGATGTAAGGAACCTGGAAACCTGAAGTACTGCTTAGAGGAGACATCTGGTAAAAAATAAACCTGTGCATAAGAAGCCACTTTAATGTTGGTCTGTATCTGTTCACAGCAGCTGGTGCTCCATGAACTAATAAGCTCAGATCTTACCCATCTCCTTCCGAGAGCCTCACTTTGGTATTTGCAAATGCTGAGTTTTCATATGACCTTATCAAAGGTTGTGAGTAAAGATCAGCAGACTGACTATAATCAACACTCATAGTGGCCCTTTTGGTCTCAACTTCATGACTTAGCTAACTGAAAAGTGATGTTCTCATCAGGAATACATTATTCCAGAACAGTATGCACTAAGAACATGCTGTCATTTCTTTTAAAAGGAAGAAATTACAGCAAAGAAATTTAGCAACATAAGAGTTCCTAAATAAATAACAGGCAGAAATTAAACAATCCATTAGCTTGCCATAATATCATAAAAAGTATTCCTTCTACTGATTAGCTTTGGGCTCCACAAGGGCAGGGACCATGTCCATCTTACTCACTACTGCACCTCAGTGTGCCCCTGGAACATAGCAGGCATTTGACAAACACCTGCCCGATGGATGAGAAAATGAAAGGATGAACTTGCCTCTGGATCACCTCTAAGGAAGAAGGAAACATCAAACATTCCAGATAGGTTTGGAAGCTCTGAGCACAGGGCTGACCCATGCTTGGGGAAGCACCCAGACCTCAGCTAGGCGGCAGAGCTACGTAAGCCAATAAAATGCCAGGCAGCTGTGTAGAGCTGCACTGTTCAAGCATGGCACAGGGCTTGGAAGAAGGGCCCTGGCATCCAAGAGAAACATCAATGCAGTAAAGAGAGTACAGCTGAAGGACCTAAGGAGGCTTTGCAAAGGGAAACGTGAGATAAGTCAGCAGCCACCTACGTGTCCAATGACGGAAGACTTAACAGAGTGATGTACATTCCAGTAGATGCCAGCTGGACATACGGCATCTGAGGACTCAATACACCACCTCGCAGATGCCTTGGCCCCAGTCTTCCAGCATTCAGAATGCTGCCTGGGGCCAAGGGGAGTATAATGGAGAGTGGAGATGGTATATGGGGAGCAAGCAGATGGGGAGCTCAGAATGGAAAGTGAGTTAAAGAGAGTTGTATTAAACTCATATGGTGCCACTGGCAGTTATACCTGCCCTACAGGCTTGAAGAGTTAAGATAAGTGCTAATATAGCCATGCTAAAAGGCAGAGGACATCACAGTCGGTAGAAACTAAGGAGAGCTACGGAGCTGGGGAACCATGGGACACTTTAGGAAGAAGGTGAAAGGTGAGCAGGGGTCTTGAACTGGAAGGATTTTGAGTGGTGGAGATGTGAAATCATGAGCTGTAGAGAAACGCATCTCAGAAATGGGAACATAAAAGAAAGCTCGGAGGCAGGGAAAGCTTCATATAAAATGATGACTTGTACAACTCGTCTACAGCTCAGAGTATAACACAGGTGAGAGGCTGATGTCAGTAACATAGTGGACAGCCTTAAAGACAGACCAAGGAGTCTGACTGCTTCATGGTAGGTAACGGGAACATACATGGTGACTGAAGAGTGGATGATATGATCACACTTGTGCCTTAAGAACGCGGAACTTGCAAGGATCCCCTGGAGGAAAGAGTCCAGGGAGGAGGCAACAGCCAGCACTCAGATGCTGGGGGAGCTACAGGAATCAAGAAGATCTTAATGGAGATAGAGTTGGGTCTGTTTTGCAGAACTGAAGCAGGGGAGAGGTAGGAAGGCATTAAAGATGGTTACAAAGTCTGTCTGGGCGAACGAAGCACTCAGGAGAGGCCAAATAGCACTTTAGAGAGGCCAAGGTTTAGGCCGAGAATAGAACACTTAGGTTGGAAATATGGACTTGGATCTCAGAAGGGGGGAGAAATACCAATACGTGGCCTTAGTTGTCAGAGCTGGAAGGAGATTTATAGATCCCCTTGTTCAATGCCTAATTTGTGTCCGACTGCAACCCCACGGACTGTAGCACGCCAGGCTTCCCTGCCCTTCACTATCTCCCAGTTTGCTCAAATTCATGTTCTTTGAGTCAATGATGCCATCCAACCACCTCCTCCTCTGCCACCCCCTTTCTCTTCCTAGCCTCAATCTTTCCCAGCACCCCAGGGTCTCTTCCGGTGAGTTGGCTCTTTGCATCAGGTGGCCAAAGTACTGGAGCTTCAGATCCCCGAGACCACTATTTCTTAAACCTTAAAAGTACGTGAATTTCACCTCAGTTAAAAAAATAAATGACCCCCAAAGTATATCAGTAATTGAGGATCCTCTTAAAATGTAAATTCTGAGTCAGAAGGTCTGGGGTCAGCCCTGAGATTCTGCATTTCTAACAAGCTCTCAGGGAACACTGATGCTGCTGGTCCAGGGACAATTGGAACAGTGAAGGATCAGACCAGTATTTACCCAAGTATGATATGTACATGTCTGATGGTGCATACAGAGATTTTAGGTGAGTCATAAACATTCTATTTTAAGAGCTACACAGATTTTCACTTACCTTCGTGATGTGAAGCTTCCCTTAAATGTATTTCAGGATTAAAACGTTGACTTGAAGAAAACAGTAATAAATAACAAGAGAGGAGGCATGCATAAGTGGTAAAAATGGGGCAGGGGGCCTGCAGTTACTGAAGTCTTGAGGAATGCTTGTTGGAAGCATCTGAGGGTGCTTGAACTTATAGTAAGAGAAAGAAATTCCAGTTTAGAATAAACAGTGGCAATGCAAGAGGGAGAAATGGTGCTTGATGGAGCAAGGTGACTAACAGTGAAGGTGATTGAGCCCATGAGCCTAGCACTGACCTGGAGCATGTCACATACTCCTCACAACAGCCCAGTTAGGTCACTGTCAGTGTCATCCCTGGTGTCCAGATGAGGACACCATGGCTCAGGGAGGTTGCCCAGTGTCAAACAGCCAGTAAGTTCTAGAGCCAGGCCTTGAATCGAGGGCTGGAGGACTCCTTTCTCTCCATCACACCACACCCCAATCCAGCAGGCTGGCTGCTTCTACAACTTGTTCCTCCTTCCAATGCTGCAGCTACTCATCTTCTTTTTTAAAAAAGGTCTGGCCCCGATACATGGCATGCAGGATCTTAGTTTCCGTACCAGGGATCAAACCTGTGTTCCCTGCAGTGGGAGTACTAGACATGCGAGAGTCTTAACCACGGGGCCGCCAGGAAGTCCCACTGCTCATTTTCTACTGATGCAGCTCAATGTAACTTTGTTGCATTAATGCCAGCAAGAATGATGTGATTTCCAATTCACTGAATTCTTTTTAGAAATCAGGGATTATCATTCCCATTTTCAAGAAGACAGACTGAGGCTAACAAGGGTCACACTGACAGAACTCAGAACTTAGGTCTCCCTGACTCTAGATTCAAAGCTCTTCCAACAAACCTACCCCAAAACTCCACTTCTGGGTATAACTGTTGTTAAAAAGAAGACTTCCTTCCCCTGACTGGAGTGGCTCCCTAGCATTTGCCAAACACATGTCCCCCCCACCTTACTCTTTGTCCTGGTGGACACATGACACCATTTAAACCAATTCAAACTTTAACCTATAATCTTGGTGTCAGTTGGTGGCTAATAGCTGCCTTGTAACTTTAATCGGTGTACCAGATCTCCGGCAGGTGCAGACAAGCCACAAAGAAACCCACTTTGGATCTTTGCATGCTGGAACCATCCCTAGATTATAAACCAAACCACACGCAGTGTCAGGCCCTTAGTTCTACTGGGAATGCTACAAAGATTTTTTTTTAAAAAAACCAACCTTTGTTTTAGATGTTACAGAAAGGAAAGATACTATAAATAGCTCTTATAGAGTGGCTAGTAAATAATTATTTTAACCCAAGATCTATTCATACAGCATCACAACCCAAACCTGGAACACTGTTAGTTTTCGAGGAGAAGGCATTCTAAAAGCAAAGATATAAGTGTGAGACAAATAACATCTACTCTAGATTCTGGCCTTAATTCCCTCTAATTTATGTTAAATATGGTATTTTAAACAATCACTAGTTTTCTCTTCAAAGGACTTCCATCTAGAAGCCAGCCTTTCTGACTTTGCTTTCTTGTCAATTCCTACAACTGCCCCTTCCCACCCTCCATTCTTTTGCCTATTGTCTGGTTCTATGCTGCTTTATGCAAATACTTTCATCTCTTGCGTTCTGTTCAGGGCACCATGATGCAAGCACAAACTCTTCCCGTCTCCTTCAATCCAGACCCCATTCACCGAGACTGACGCATCTTAGTTGGCAACTGTCTGTCCAGTGCCCACGGGCAAGTACAGGGTGTGTGCACATGGAGTTTGAAGGAGTGAGAGTAACACGGCATCATGACGGGATTGGCAGGGACACAGCAAAACGCAAGCCCTGCCACAAACCAGCCACTGTCGCCACAAGGCTCCTGGGGGGAAAAGGGCACACAGAGAACAAAGCAAGGCCAAGCAACACTTTATTATTGGCTGGGGTTGGCCTTAGGCTCTGAGCAGAACCCCAGTAAGAACAGCTGGGCTCTGCCCTCCCAACTAGAGCAAGCTGAGCATGAGGGATCATCCTGAACACTCAATGCCAGATCCAGTTCTTGCCTCTGACAAGAGCCAGCCACCACCATGACACATGAGGCAGAAAGCAAGCAGGGAATTGGGGTGACGGACTCCATGCTCAGAGTGGAGTAAGCCCAGGCCACCTCCCCAGATTTCCTCTAGCCCAGGGAGAGAGTGTGAATGCACTGGAGGAAGGACCAAGAAAATGAAAGGGCAGAGAGATAAAAGAAGAAGAAGATAGAAAAAAGACAGCCAAGCCTTCTCCACAGTGAGCACAGGCCTCAACCCAAATGACTGTGCACAACTTCAGTTGACTTCCATCTAAAAGAGCCAAGAGGGCAGGAGCAGAGCTGTCTCCTAGCCCCCAAGTAGCAGAGTGACAACACAGGAAACAAAGTCTCTTGCAGGGACAGTGCCCGGACCCTTAGGGTTCCAGCCACAGGAAGCAACAGAGAGGCCCTTCTGAGGTTAGGTGGGCCTCCCAGGGGCTGAAACGCCCCCGACTCTTCCCTCTACTCCTTCCACACATGTTTTCACCTGCTCCTATGGGTGTGGTACCAGTGGGTATCAACATTTCTCCTCACCTCCACACTGGAAAGCCTGGTAGGAAAACACAGGAGCTGAGACAGACTTTGTCTGACCTTCCTTCTTCCAGAACATGTTCTTCAAGACAATCGAGGCCCTTGGTAATGCAGGGTAGGAGGGAGCGGGCCTGGTGGTTGACAGCCCAAAATCTGGAGTCATCCCACTAGGGTTCAAATCCCAGCTCTGCTACTTACTAGCTGGTGACCTCAAGTAAGCCGTCGGAGTCTTAAGATTCCTCATCTAGGAAACAGGGGTGCTATGGGAGCAACATCGTAGACAGTGTGAAGGTCACAATCCAAAGAAGATGCTGAGCGCTGGGCCAAGCACATAGGGGGCATGGAGTACACACTGGCTACCCTACTGCTACTACAATAGTACTTCTTGTCATCATTATTATTGCATTATTGCTTCACTCTACTCTGCATGGCTTCCAGAGGGCGAGGAGATCTCTGCCTCCCTCCTTCTTGTTCCTTTGGCTTCTCCACAGTTGATGACCCTGGTCCACCAAGGTGAAGTCCAAGTCGTTCCTCCCACGGAGACAGACTCACTCACGCAGTGCTCTGGGGTACATGGTGCTCGTCAAACACCACACAGCTGATAACCTGATCCCCCTATGGTTTCTGTGTGAGTGGACACGACCATGAAGCTCCTGCCCAGCTACCCAAACCGAATGCCCAGCTCACCTCTTTGCCTCCCCATTCCCACTGAATTCTATGAATTTCTTTGAAGGGAGAAACATAGGTCTGCTAATAAGCCTTCTAGTTCACATACTCACAGTCCTACCTCCTATGAATACTCTGGTAGTCATTATACGGTTTGGAGAAACATTGTAAGCAGAATTGTTAAAAATAGTAACAGAACAGAAATTTCTACCTTAAACAAATCATTCCAACAGATGGGACTTAAAGCATTTATTATCCTTCTCTAGTCTGGGACTTTTCAAATACCGCATTTTCAGCCGGCCAGACTGGGAGCGATTTGATAGTACCTCTCTGACCAATTACATACTAATTAAAAGCCCTCAGTGTGCACTGGGGGGAGCAGTTTTGCATATGGACTTTAATTACTGGGCCCTAGTTTTGCCAAGAAAACACAAAGGGCTTTTCTGGCTGGATGCTGAGGCTTAGAATGAACATATGGCCTGCGTGGGAGGGGAGGGTGAAGAGTGTAATCCTAAACAGGAAGTGGAGGATCCCCACCCCCCCAAACACACACACTGCCCCATAATCTCCTGAAACTATGTACCAAGGTTACACAAAAACCCTGGTCAGCCCATGGAATAAACAGCACGCCGAGTGGGTGGTGAGCTGCCACCCTCGACACGTCATTCCACCCTGGAGCTGCTTCTAGACTGGAAGTCCTTCTTGCCCCTCTGACCTCTTCCTGTTTTTTTGGATCAGAACCTCAGGTCTCTCCCTAGGTTTTACTGAGCCTGGGAGAGAGAAGTATTAATTTTTGCTCACCAGAACCATTCTGTCATATCCTGGTTATGCTGTCCCAAGCTCCCCATGTGACATAAGGAACATATGGCCCAGTCCTGACCAATCAGCACAATGTAATCCCTCCGATCGCAGCGTTTGACTCAAGGATGGGCATCTGACCCAAACCAGTCCAATCGGTATGACTTACAGGATGTGTGTGGGAGCTCCTTCTTGGGTAGCCATACTCCATAGCCAAACTGGAGGTGGATGTGATGAGTGTGAAGCTGTGGCAGTCACCTTGTGGCTACAGGGAAGAGGCGCTCTGAAAATGGAAACAAACCACAGGAAGCAGACTAAGAAAGACAGCGGAACTCAGAACACTATGATAGCACCTGAGGCTCTGGACACAGCCGTTCCTCAACGAATCCACTCACAGCTTTCTGGTACTGGGAGCCCATCAATTATTCATGGCTAAGCTGGCTTTGGTTAGGCTTCCTATCAACTTGCAAAAAAATATAGATGACCTATCTGGTAGAAATAAGATTGGGAGGCAAGACATTAAAAGAACCACCACCACCATCCAATCCTACAGGGATCCAGCCCGCAAAAAATATACTTGCTGCAGCCTCAGTGGAACTGCATGGAACTTGGTGCCTTAATTTTAGAAGAGACCTTGTGGGCAAAGCATCTTTTTAAGCCATCTTTTCTGTCTTTCTCTAAAGAGGTATGTAGTACCTAATGGTACAGAGAGGAAATATGAGACTCAGGAAGCAAGAGACAAACTCTTCTTCTCATTGCTATCTCAGTGCTGTATATGTACCGTTGCTCAGTAAAACGTTGAATGAGCGTTACAGACCCAGTTCCCAATAACCACTCCTTAAAACATGCAGCTCATGAGTCTTCTTTCCGTATGGCCAGTATCTCTTGCAACAGATGCTTTAGTGGATTACTTTTAGTTCCTACAATCATCTCTTTCTCCATCCTTTTCTCTCTTTCTTTACATGACATTAGCCTGGCATTTCTTTCTATCCCCCATTTTGCCCGTTTAGTTGCTCAAAACCTTTACTTCTTAATTGAAAGTAATGACATTACCTATAGGCACTTAATAATCCATCCTTTATGCACTTGCCTATACTTTAACTTCTAGCTCAAATCATGAGTTATCTAATAATCCTCACCCATCCTTTACCTCTACTCACAAGCACAGTGGTTGCCTTAGAGTTGCAAGTGCTCTTCACAATAGCCAAGGCATGGAAATAACCTAAATGGCCACTGACAGATGAATGGATAAAAACTGTCCATATATACGACGGAATATTATCCAGTCATTAAAAGAAAGACTATGATCATGCCATTTGCAGCAACATGGATGGACCCAGAGATCATCATCAGGGAGAGAAGGGCAAGCACCATATGGATGTCGCTTGTATATCACTTGTATATGGAGACTAAAATACGACACACACGAACCTATCTACAAAACTGACTTATAGAGAGCAGACTTGTGCTGTCAAGAGGGAGAAGGGGAGAGTGAGAGGGACTGAGAGTCTGGGACCAGCAGATGCAAACTACCATATACAGAGAAAATGGATAAACAACAAGGTCCTACTGTACTGCACAGGGAATCATATTTAATATCCTGAAGAAGCCATAATGGAAAAGAAAAAGAGTGTGTGTGTTTGTGTGTGTGTGTGTGTAACTGAATCGCCTTTCTGTACAGCAGAAATGAACACAACACTATACATCAACTATACTTCAATAAGATAAATAAATTTATAACACAGTTGCAAATTTCTACCCTCTGCCCTCAAAAAACACACATGTACAAACTAAAATCAACTTCTCACCACTGAGTTATCAATATCTGTCAAGAGGTATTTCTTCCTAGGATTTTATCTCAAAGCCATCTGAAATATTTTTATTCAGGATGATAAATGATAATAGCAGAAGATAAATCTAAGCATCTATTCATTGTCAGCTCCTTATACAACATGATCAGTCACTTAAACTTCCTGAGAGTAACTTCCCCGTTTCTATAACAGATTAATGAATCTGCCAGTGTGTAATGTTAGCCGAGTTCTGGTAACACACAGATGGAAAGCTTCACGTAAACATTAAGTGAAGTTACTACTCTCTGGAACCTGGTATGCCATTGGCAGCCCATAAGAATTATAATTATTATTTTTATTTTCCTTTCAGAGCATCTTAGGAACTATAGATCTTCAGAGGGGGAAAAAAAAAGGCTGTGGAATTTCTAATGAGATACACAAACTCATTTGTTCTTTTTTTTTCCCCCCATTTGTTCTTTCATCCAAGTAGAACCTTTTACTAGAACTTTGAGCTAATAAGGGAGGAAGTCAATTCAGGATATAAAATACACAGGTGATACCTTGAATTTCTGTCGCCTCCCTTTTGCCAAAACCAGCCACTCCTCACACATGTTATTTGATTACCAGTGTCCTCTTTTACTGGAAGCTTTTCTGGGGCAAGAAATACAAATTAAAGAAAAATTTAAAGACATTTGCTATGAATACAAATTCTTCCTTTCTTATTATCACTGATTATGTAATTCCATTTAGATCATTTCCCTAGAAATCTTTTTTCTTACTATCCAGCTTCAAAACTTGAATTCATTATAGGAACTGACAATTTACCCTTTCCAACCTGACTTCCTTCCTCTATTAGGGGACAAAGCTGGGCCTCTTCTCACTGAGGCTTTTTTCCTTTCTCTCTAGGCCAGCACCCCGCCCACCCTGGATCCCAAGGGTATGGGATCTGGCTTTGTGAGGCCACCAAGGGGACAGAAGACACAGCCTGAAAGGTAGGGGGTGAGCTGCCAGTGGAGTGACTCACCAATGGGAAAGAGAGGTCAGACAGGGTGGAGAGAGAGCCAGTCTCCCCAATATCCACTGCCCTGCAACTACGCTGAGGTGCCATTTCTCCCAAAAACTGCCAGCAGCAGCCTCCATGCCGAGTCACATGCTGATTCTCCTACTCCATCTCCTCCACCTCTCCTCCTACCCTTGGAAGTCTGACACAGCCTAAGTGCCTCAGCCCCTAACTCAAATCTCTGCTTTCAATAGGGCCAGGCTAAGACGTGTATCTTCTCTAATTCAGCATTTCTCAAGGTGTGATATGCAAACTGGGATTCCCAGGTGGCTCAGTGGTAAAGAATCCACCTGCCAATGCAGGAGATGCAGGTTCAATCCCTGCATCGGGGATCCCCTGGAGGAAGAAACAGCAACTCACTCTAGTATTATTGTCTGGGAAATTCCACGGACAGAGGAGCCTGGTGGGCTACGGTCCATGGGATCCCAGAGAGTCAGACACAACTGAGCATGCACGCATGAGGTGCAGACCACCTACACTAGAATCCTCTGGGGTACTTGCTAAAAAGGCAGATTCCACGCCCACTGCAAAAATCCAGACTCAGCAGGTCTGGGATGGCGCTAGAAATCTATAGTATTAAGCCCTACAAGTGACTCAAACACCCTGAAATATGAAGACCAGTGGTCCAAGTTTCTCCAGTGTCCCCAGCTCTGCTAACAGGATGTTCTGGTCACCCAAGGCAGACTGCTGGACTTCTTCCCCTTTCTCCCATATTCTCACTGAGTCCTGCTGATCTCTGCCAACACTGGCTCCCACATCTGGCCTCTCTTTTTCAATCCCACTGGCCCCCCATTTGGGGTTCATCTCCTTGTGCCCAAAATTTTATCAAAGACTCCTGAATGTTCTCTCCAAGTACTTTCTTCCGAACTTGGACTGAAAAACACAACTCAGGCTGCATGCTTCCAGAGCACCTGGAGAAATTTAGTATAGAACGGGCACTCTAACTCTGTCCTCGATACATGGAGTCCCTGAGGGCATGGGCCTTCGCTCAGGTAGAAGCAGGCCTCTGCTAGACTAGTGCTCCTGCCCATGTGCAGGACTTCATTCTTCTGTCATCGCTACACTCAGTCTGCCGATATTGACAAGGTGGGCTGTGAGGACATGTGACAGGACCAGCCCATCTATCCCCAGGTAACCCCCTATCTAACAGGGCACACTATACAGAGTGGTTGCTTTGCCCAGGCTGCTGACAGCCTGGGTAACAGGGATAAAATTCCCTCCTTTTTCTCCCTTCTCCTCCCATTCCTGTGTCACCCAATTCCCTCTTCTTACTGATAAACACTCAACCACAGCTTGAGCCCTCTCCTCTGCTCCCTTTGGCTTGACTCTGGCTAAAATCCATTTGATTGCACCTGTGCTCTGTTTATTTCCTTCTCCACGTGCCTATTCTTTGTGAGTTAAGAAAGCAGAAGCTCCTGCCCAGCTACCCAAACCGAATGCCCAGCTCACCTCTTTGCCTCCCCATTCCCACTGAATTCTATGAATTTCTTTGAAGGGAGAAACATAGGTCTGCTAATAAGCCTTCTAGTTCACATACTCACAGTCCTACCTCCTATGAATACTCTGGTAGTCATTATACGGTTTGGAGAAACATTGTAAGCAGAATTGTTAAAAATAGTAACAGAACAGAAATTTCTACCTTAAACAAATCATTCCAACAGATGGGACTTAAAGCATTTATTATCCTTCTCTAGTCTGGGACTTTTCAAATACCGCATTTTCAGCCGGCCAGACTGGGAGCGATTTGATAGTACCTCTCTGACCAATTACATACTAATTAAAAGCCCTCAGTGTGCACTGGGGGGAGCAGTTTTGCATATGGACTTTAATTACTGGGCCCTAGTTTTGCCAAGAAAACACAAAGGGCTTTTCTGGCTGGATGCTGAGGCTTAGAATGAACATATGGCCTGCGTGGGAGGGGAGGGTGAAGAGTGTAATCCTAAACAGGAAGTGGAGGATCCCCACCCCCCCAAACACACACACTGCCCCATAATCTCCTGAAACTATGTACCAAGGTTACACAAAAACCCTGGTCAGCCCATGGAATAAACAGCACGCCGAGTGGGTGGTGAGCTGCCACCCTCGACACGTCATTCCACCCTGGAGCTGCTTCTAGACTGGAAGTCCTTCTTGCCCCTCTGACCTCTTCCTGTTTTTTTGGATCAGAACCTCAGGTCTCTCCCTAGGTTTTACTGAGCCTGGGAGAGAGAAGTATTAATTTTTGCTCACCAGAACCATTCTGTCATATCCTGGTTATGCTGTCCCAAGCTCCCCATGTGACATAAGGAACATATGGCCCAGTCCTGACCAATCAGCACAATGTAATCCCTCCGATCGCAGCGTTTGACTCAAGGATGGGCATCTGACCCAAACCAGTCCAATCGGTATGACTTACAGGATGTGTGTGGGAGCTCCTTCTTGGGTAGCCATACTCCATAGCCAAACTGGAGGTGGATGTGATGAGTGTGAAGCTGTGGCAGTCACCTTGTGGCTACAGGGAAGAGGCGCTCTGAAAATGGAAACAAACCACAGGAAGCAGACTAAGAAAGACAGCGGAACTCAGAACACTATGATAGCACCTGAGGCTCTGGACACAGCCGTTCCTCAACGAATCCACTCACAGCTTTCTGGTACTGGGAGCCCATCAATTATTCATGGCTAAGCTGGCTTTGGTTAGGCTTCCTATCAACTTGCAAAAAAATATAGATGACCTATCTGGTAGAAATAAGATTGGGAGGCAAGACGTTAAAAGAACCACCACCACCATCCAATCCTACAGGGATCCAGCCCGCAAAAAATATACTTGCTGCAGCCTCAGTGGAACTGCATGGAACTTGGTGCCTTAATTTTAGAAGAGACCTTGTGGGCAAAGCATCTTTTTAAGCCATCTTTTCTGTCTTTCTCTAAAGAGGTATGTAGTACCTAATGGTACAGAGAGGAAATATGAGACTCAGGAAGCAAGAGACAAACTCTTCTTCTCATTGCTATCTCAGTGCTGTATATGTACCGTTGCTCAGTAAAACGTTGAATGAGCGTTACAGACCCAGTTCCCAATAGCCACTCCTTAAAACATGCAGCTCATGAGTCTTCTTTCCGTATGGCCAGTATCTCTTGCAACAGATGCTTTAGTGGATTACTTTTAGTTCCTACAATCATCTCTTTCTCCATCCTTTTCTCTCTTTCTTTACATGACATTAGCCTGGCATTTCTTTCTATCCCCCATTTTGCCCGTTTAGTTGCTCAAAACCTTTACTTCTTAATTGAAAGTAATGACATTACCTATAGGCACTTAATAATCCATCCTTTATGCACTTGCCTATACTTTAACTTCTAGCTCAAATCATGAGTTATCTAATAATCCTCACCCATCCTTTACCTCTACTCACAAGCACAGTGGTTGCCTTAGAGTTGCAAGTGCTCTTCACAATAGCCAAGGCATGGAAATAACCTAAATGGCCACTGACAGATGAATGGATAAAAACTGTCCATATATACGACGGAATATTATCCAGTCATTAAAAGAAAGACTATGATCATGCCATTTGCAGCAACATGGATGGACCCAGAGATCATCATCAGGGAGAGAAGGGCAAGCACCATATGGATGTCGCTTGTATATCACTTGTATATGGAGACTAAAATACGACACACACGAACCTATCTACAAAACTGACTTATAGAGAGCAGACTTGTGCTGTCAAGAGGGAGAAGGGGAGAGTGAGAGGGACTGAGAGTCTGGGACCAGCAGATGCAAACTACCATATACAGAGAAAATGGATAAACAACAAGGTCCTACTGTACTGCACAGGGAATCATATTTAATATCCTGAAGAAGCCATAATGGAAAAGAAAAAGAGTGTGTGTGTTTGTGTGTGTGTGTGTGTAACTGAATCGCCTTTCTGTACAGCAGAAATGAACACAACACTATACATCAACTATACTTCAATAAGATAAATAAATTTATAACACAGTTGCAAATTTCTACCCTCTGCCCTCAAAAAACACACATGTACAAACTAAAATCAACTTCTCACCACTGAGTTATCAATATCTGTCAAGAGGTATTTCTTCCTAGGATTTTATCTCAAAGCCATCTGAAATATTTTTATTCAGGATGATAAATGATAATAGCAGAAGATAAATCTAAGCATCTATTCATTGTCAGCTCCTTATACAACATGATCAGTCACTTAAACTTCCTGAGAGTAACTTCCCCGTTTCTATAACAGATTAATGAATCTGCCAGTGTGTAATGTTAGCCGAGTTCTGGTAACACACAGATGGAAAGCTTCACGTAAACATTAAGTGAAGTTACTACTCTCTGGAACCTGGTATGCCATTGGCAGCCCATAAGAATTATAATTATTATTTTTATTTTCCTTTCAGAGCATCTTAGGAACTATAGATCTTCAGAGGGGGAAAAAAAAAGGCTGTGGAATTTCTAATGAGATACACAAACTCATTTGTTCTTTTTTTTTCCCCCCATTTGTTCTTTCATCCAAGTAGAACCTTTTACTAGAACTTTGAGCTAATAAGGAAGGAAGTCAATTCAGGATATAAAATACACAGGTGTATGATACCTTGAATTTCTGTCGCCTCCCTTTTGCCAAAACCAGCCACTGCTCACACATGTTATTTGATTACCAGTGTCCTCTTTTACTGGAAGCTTTTCTGGGGCAAGAAATACAAATTAAAGAAAAATTTAAAGACATTTGCTATGAATACAAATTCTTCCTTTCTTATTATCACTGATTATGTAATTCCATTTAGATCATTTCCCTAGAAATCTTTTTTCTTACTATCCAGCTTCAAAACTTGAATTCATTATAGGAACTGACAATTTACCCTTTCCAACCTGACTTCCTTCCTCTATTAGGGGACAAAGCTGGGCCTCTTCTCACTGAGGCTTTTTTCCTTTCTCTCTAGGCCAGCACCCCGCCCACCCTGGATCCCAAGGGTATGGGATCTGGCTTTGTGAGGCCACCAAGGGGACAGAAGACACAGCCTGAAAGGTAGGGGGTGAGCTGCCAGTGGAGTGACTCACCAATGGGAAAGAGAGGTCAGACAGGGTGGAGAGAGAGCCAGTCTCCCCAATATCCACTGCCCTGCAACTACGCTGAGGTGCCATTTCTCCCAAAAACTGCCAGCAGCAGCCTCCATGCCGAGTCACATGCTGATTCTCCTACTCCATCTCCTCCACCTCTCCTCCTACCCTTGGAAGTCTGACACAGCCTAAGTGCCTCAGCCCCTAACTCAAATCTCTGCTTTCAATAGGGCCAGGCTAAGACGTGTATCTTCTCTAATTCAGCATTTCTCAAGGTGTGATATGCAAACTGGGATTCCCAGGTGGCTCAGTGGTAAAGAATCCACCTGCCAATGCAGGAGATGCAGGTTCAATCCCTGCATCGGGGATCCCCTGGAGGAAGAAACAGCAACTCACTCTAGTATTATTGTCTGGGAAATTCCACGGACAGAGGAGCCTGGTGGGCTACGGTCCATGGGATCCCAGAGAGTCAGACACAACTGAGCATGCACGCATGAGGTGCAGACCACCTACACTAGAATCCTCTGGGGTACTTGCTAAAAAGGCAGATTCCACGCCCACTGCAAAAATCCAGACTCAGCAGGTCTGGGATGGCGCTAGAAATCTATAGTATTAAGCCCTACAAGTGACTCAAACACCCCGAAATATGAAGACCAGTGGTCCAAGTTTCTCCAGTGTCCCCAGCTCTGCTAACAGGATGTTCTGGTCACCCAAGGCAGACTGCTGGACTTCTTCCCCTTTCTCCCATATTCTCACTGAGTCCTGCTGATCTCTGCCAACATTGGCTCCCACATCTGGCCTCTCTTTTTCAATCCCACTGGCCCCCCATTTGGGGTTCATCTCCTTGTGCCCAAAATTTTATCAAAGACTCCTGAATGTTCTCTCCAAGTACTTTCTTCCGAACTTGGACTGAAAAACACAACTCAGGCTGCATGCTTCCAGAGCACCTGGAGAAATTTAGTATAGAACGGGCACTCTAACTCTGTCCTCGATACATGGAGTCCCTGAGGGCATGGGCCTTCGCTCAGGTAGAAGCAGGCCTCTGCTAGACTAGTGCTCCTGCCCATGTGCAGGACTTCATTCTTCTGTCATCGCTACACTCAGTCTGCCGATATTGACAAGGTGGGCTGTGAGGACATGTGACAGGACCAGCCCATCTATCCCCAGGTAACCCCCTATCTAACAGGGCACACTATACAGAGTGGTTGCTTTGCCCAGGCTGCTGACAGCCTGGGTAACAGGGATAAAATTCCCTCCTTTTTCTCCCTTCTCCTCCCATTCCTGTGTCACCCAATTCCCTCTTCTTACTGATAAACACTCAACCACAGCTTGAGCCCTCTCCTCTGCTCCCTTTGGCTTGACTCTGGCTAAAATCCATTTGATTGCACCTGTGCTCTGTTTATTTCCTTCTCCACGTGCCTATTCTTTGTGAGTTAAGAAAGCGAAGTAAAAATGTTCTTCTTTATCACAAGGACACAAAGTGAAATTGTATTGCTTAACTGTGATATTATAGCTAACACTTGTTAAGCATTTACCGGGTATTTCCTAATTTAGTTCTCTCGACAGTCCTAATAGGTAGGTACCATTTTTACCCATCTGTACCAATGGGGAAACTGAGGCTTACAGAGATGATGACTTGCCCATGGGAACTGCTAGAGTTTGTCTGATCTTAACCATCCTGGTAAGATCTTTGCGTACCACCTTATGATGCATGATGGTTTTCCCCACTTCAGGTACCCAGAAGGGATGCCGCACGCTGAACAACCATCCCCAAGTCCAAGTTCAAGACTGATATAAGTTGACCCACCCAGATAGCAGGTTACCAGCTTCATGATCAACACTTTGGTTTTTGCTGATCTAACTTTCAGTCTCATTTACCACATGTTTCAGCCACATCAAGCAGACACTTCTGAATAATATACAGTCTTTGTGCTTGGCTCGCCTTACAAGAATTCTTGCCACATCAAGCCAGCAGCTCATTTCCCCCCAATATTCTTCCACAAATGTTATGCACTCCATCCCCCTAAAACCCTCCATTCACCCTCTTTCATCCTAGCATCTGAACCACTAAAGAAATGTGTCTCAGAGCCATCTCCAGTGACTCACAGTCCCCATGACAGGATCTCTGCGAGGACTTGACAGTTTCTGCTTTGAAATCGCCTTCTGAAAACTAATTAGCCCTCAGTCTCCCAGTGAACTCATCTCTCTTCTTTGCAACTCTGTGTGGACTCTCTATTTCCTTCTCTTGCCTCTGTCTTTGTCCTTCTGAGCCTTTACAACCAACCGAGATCTGAGCCAAGGGATGAGGTTAATTACTTGGCTTTCGCATGACACTTGCTTCATCAAGGCGTGGGGCAAGCCCCTATTTTCTAAAGGCCCAAGGCATCTCATGATGCTCCTGCTTCCCCTTCTTGATCCTAAGGAGATAGTAGCTGTCTACCAACCCAAGCTTAATTGAACTTTTAATTCAAGCTTGGCTTTCCAGCTGCCTCCCTCTCCCCAAGCCTGCACATCTGGAATCATTCACGAAGTGGTGGTTGAAATTTCCACTAATTCACATGGAATGCTAGGGAAGGAGGCCACTGGGAGGCCCTCGGCTTTCCCGAGGTCCCAGGCAAGTTGTTCTATCCTGAGAAATGCATTCTTCCACAAACATCCAAGAGCATGCCCACTGCAGGCAGAGCATGAACGAGGGCAGCCCAGCTCTGTATGTGGCGGCCCTGACACAGGAGCAGACATCACAGGCCCTGGACTGACTTGTGGCCCCCAAACCCTGATGCTGAAACCCCAAAGCCGGATGTGACTGTATCTGAAGGTAAGATCCTTAGGAGGAAATGGAGGTTAAATGAAACCATAGGGTGGGGCCCTAATTCAACAGGACTGCAGCCTTCTAAGAGGAAGAGAGCTCTCAATCTCTCTGTCTCCCCCAGCCATGTGAGGACATAACCAGAAGGCAGCCATCTACAAGCCAGGAAGAGTTCTCACTGGAAACCAACCATGCTGGCACCTTGATCTTGAACTTCCTAGCATTCAGAGATGTGAGAAATAAATTTTTTTGTTGTTTAAGTCACCCAGCCTGTGATATTTAATTATGGCAGCCTGAGCTAATTAACAAAGACAGCAAGTTCTCCTGTACATATCCAGTCACTGTGGTTCATGAGAAAAACCAGGAATCCAGGGCCCTTCCGCATCTGACCGGAGAGGGTAAAAAAGTCAGGGATTGCAGCAAGGAAACTGGGAGAAACACTTGTGAAAACTGACCCATTCATTCACCAATAAGCATTTATGGAATGACTACTGTGTGCAATTATAAACACTTTCAAATACAATATATTCATATTTGTTTATAAACACATGAAAGATCTGGCAAGATAGGCATTAAATAGATAGTGTCATCATCCTTGGGGTGGTGGCGGGGGGAAGGGACATAGAGGATGAAGAGGGACTCTAACAATGTAAAATTGTTTTAATTGTTCATCTTATAAGAGAATCACAAGAAGTTCCAAATATCTGCTGAATGAGGAAGAAAGGCAGTATGCAAGGCCTAGTGGGTCCGTTTTTCCTGCTGGATAGGCAGTCCTACTCTGCAGGCCTTTTCTCTGGGACCTGGGGGTGTAATGGCTTTGACAGTTCTCAGGGCTTGTCTGTTTTACTGATGGCTGCACCCTTAGAACCCAGCAATCTGTTTCTGGCACATAAATCAAGGACCCCGCACTAGCTGCTTGGATGCATCAGCAGCCAGAGTCCCACAGCAAAGTTCTGTGGAGGTTCTAGCCCTAGCCAGGAGATTGAGCTGAAGCCTCAGAAATATCTGGGATGGTGTCTGTGGAATAAGGCCAGGGTGTGGAGCAAATGGAGATTCTGCAAAACAGAAGCTGAGATGGTTCAAGCGACTCTGGGTGGCACATGCTCCAGGAGAAAAGTCAGAGAGACCAGAGTTCTGGAAGTAGAGTTTAACAGCCCAGCCCTTTCATGGGACACTAATGTCCCTGACAAGCAAGCACTCCCCCTGTGCCATCAGACCACCAAGGCCCACAGGTTCCCATGTGGTCCCATAGAGACCCTGCCCTCCCAAACATGTTGGAGTCTAGAACAGAAACAGCTCGTGCAATACCACAGTAGGACTCAGGCCAGCCTGAAGGAGCAGAACAGTCTCTGGCTCTGTGCTGCCTGGAGTCAGATCCCGGCTCCATCAACTAACTGAAGTTAGCTGACTGACTAACTTCTGTGCTCACGTATCCCCACATGTAAAACGAGAATGTTCTCCAAGTAAGTACCTTTCTCTATGGAAAACACTTAGAATAGTGCCTGGTCTTGGGAGAGAGGCAGGGGGTGAATAAAACTCAGATTGGTCTGAAGGTAGCCAAGTGAAGTCTCGTAACTTCACTCACACAGAACCCATCATCCCAACTCTGGAAAATCAGCTGCATTAAAATCTACATTTGATGCGTCACTGTGCTTTAGAGGTGTTAACCTGGTTAGACTCGATGACAAGGATAGAAAAGGGCAGAGGCCAGTGCGTGGTGTGCACACACCCCCTCCCAACAATTCAGTCACTAAGGTAAGTAATTTTTGTGAAGGCATTTTACAGATGTGATCAAAGGCTCCATTCAGTTGACATCAAGGAGGGATGATTATCCTCAAAGGGTCCAGCCTAATCAGGTGATCCTTTAAAAGGAACTGAGCTTTTTGTGGAGAAAAAGACTTCAACAGCAGCTGGATCTACAGTTGCTTTGCTGGATTTTCCCTTTCCAGATGCCTGTGGGCCACAGCTTCCACCCTGCCCATGGGGGTCCAGCTGGCTTCTCATCTTGCCTTCTTGATGGCTTTCCCTACAAGTTTGGGGCTCACACAGCCAACCAGCACAATTACATAAGCCTTGTAATATATCTATTAGAACAGACATTTACTGGTTTATGCTTCTCTGGTTGAGTCCTGGCTGATATAATCACTTCCCAGAGGGTAAACCTGGGGATGTAATGAGCCACTTCCCATTTTCCATATCAAGCACTGCTAAGAATCGAGAGGCTGAATGTGAGCACCAGAATGCAGTTGGTTCTTTTTATTGATAGGAGTTCTGTTCCAGACAGTGACCGTGAACACTGAATTAGGAAAGCAAGCCATGGTTCCTAAGGGAAAGAGATGGTTAGGTTCCTGTGAGCCTCTCTTCACATTTCATCAACTGATCAATATGTTCTTTGTTTTATGTGTGCTTCTCTTTAAAACCTTATTTAATATGTACAATTGACTAACACTGAACTCATGGCCAACAGCACTGCAACTCATGCCTCAAGGAAGTTTATCTGACACACCTATCTTCTCCATAAGGCATGCTGCAGTCTTCTTGCACTTAGCAACACTAGCTGGCATTTCCACTGTGTCCTGGGGGTCTATTTTACACAGCATAATCACCAAGAAAAAAACACCAAAGATGTGAAAATGTGGCACAAAACAGAATGTGAAAAGGACATGTTTACCGCACAAGAGCTGAAAAGAAGGCAAGGCGTCATCTTGTTCTACCTCCACTGGGAACATTCACGTCAAGGGACTCTCTGTTCTCCACCCTGAGTATGTCCCAAATAACCACAAAAGCATCACCAGCATTGATTTGAGGCTGCAAATTCTAGTGAGCAGGTGAAACTGAAACTACCTTATCTGTGAATAGTAAGAATCAATTGTTTTATTTTCTCTCCTTTCAAGCCCTTAAGTTTGTTGTTTGTTTTCTCTTCCACTCCAGGCATGAATTTCTCAGGTTTGAATCCACCTTCATCCTCACACACTCTTGTATTTTGTCCTCATTTTCTGCCCTCGCAAGCCATGCTGAATGTTCTCTTCGTCCTGCCCTAAGAACGGCAGAAAGACCAGACCTGAGGCTGTGCCATGATCAAGGCAAGAGGCGGCTGACAAGATCTGGGTGAAGATAGAGACAATGCAGACGGAGAAAGTCAGGGGAGGTGGACTTTCCCTGGTAAATTCTGAGGGGCCTGGGGCTTCGGAAGAAGGAGTTGACGGTGACTGTGGTTTCTAATTTCATAAATTCAGCACGTACTGAGGAGCTGTGCTTGAGATTCAGAGTGAAATGCTGTAGGTCTCTGAGGGAAGGGAAGGAGTTCTGTTTTGGACCCCATTAAGTTTGAAGTGCCCACAACATCCAGACAGTGCATGTTATCAATCAGCACTCTCAGCTTCAGAGACAAGAAAGCAACTCTGCCTAATTCAAGTAGATAAGGGAATTACTAAAGGATACCTGGCTCTTCACAGAATTACCAGACAAGTGAGGGAACAGACTGGCGCCTCTACAGCCAGGAGCAGGCATTAAATTCATTCCTGACCTACTCTAGTGATAAACCCCTTGCTGAAACCACTGGAAAGAGATTATGGTTCTCTGCTCTGACTCAGGACTCTGTTTTCAGGGCATTGTTGAATTTTGAACATGGCTGCCACTGCCAACTTCAAAAGGCTAGATTCTGGACAGACTCTGTTTCTGATCAGAGTCGGGGCACACACATCTCACAAGTGGGGCCTAGATCACCTGCCTGTAGTTTAGCTACCAGGCTGGGGACAGGGGATGGTGGTTAGTCTCTGGAGGAGGAAATGGGTCCTGACTCATAAGGTGGGAGATTCCCTACACAGAAGAATGATGCTCGGATGGTAGGCAGCCAATTAGAATAACAAATGCTTGCTGCAAGAGAGTCAGAAAGGATCAAAATGCAAACAGTAATAACAACTCCCACTTTTAAGCCCTTACTGTATGTCAGGCACTACATAAAATGGTTCACATGCATTTACAGAGTTTTAAACTACTCAAAGTTTTAAGTGGGTATAGAGAAGAGAGTCAGGGAGGACAGAGCAATTTACTAGGGTAACCAAACATATCAGGCGTGCCCAGGATTGAGGGTTTCCTAGTGAGGAATTTCAATACTATTACGAGGGAGATCTCAGCGAAACCCAAGCAGGGCGTCAGTCCAGTCTGGTCAGACAGATGTGGCTTCACATTCTGGCTTGTGCGCCCAGGAAGTGATTTAACTTCTTGGAACCTTGGTTTCCACATTTATAAATGGGTATAACAAAAGTATCTACCTCATAGAACTATTGTGAAGGACTGGAGATATGCAGTCTCCAGTGAAGGGACTACTTATATGCAGAGTACATCATGCAAAATTCCAGGCTGGATGAAGCACAAGCTGAAATCAAGACTGCCAGGAGAAATATCAATAACCTCAGATACGCGGATGACACCACCCTTACGGCAGAAAGCGAAGAACTAAAGAGTCTCTTGATGAAAGTGAAAGAGAGTGAAAAATCTGGCTTGAAATTCAACATTCAAAAAACTAAGATCATGGCATCTGGTCCCTCACTTCAAATAGGTGGGGAATAGATGGGGAAACAATGGAAACAGTGACAGACTTTATTTTGAGGGGGCTCCAAAATCACTGCAGACGGTGACTGCAGCCATGAAATTAAGACGCTTGCTCCTCAGAAGAAAAGCTATGACCAACCTAGACAGCATACAAAAACCAGAGACATTATTTGCCAACAAAGATCCATCTAATCAAGGCTATCGGGCTTTTCCGGTCGTCATGTATGGATGTGAGAGTTGGACCATAAAGAAAGCTAAATGCCGAAGAATTAATGCTTTTGAACTGTGGTGTTGGAGAAGACTCTTGAGAGTCCCTTGGACTGCAAGGAGATCCATCCAGTCCACCCTAAAGGAAATTAGTCCTGAATATTCACTGGAAGGACTGATGTTGAAGCTGAAACTCCAATACTTTGGCCACCTGATGCAAAGAACTGACTCACTGGAAAAGACCCTGATGCCAGAAAAGACTGAAGGCACGAGGAGAAGGGGAAACAGAGGATGAGACGGTTGGATGGCATCACTGACTCAATGAGTAAGCTCCGGGAGTTGGTGAAATACAGGGAAGCCTGGCATGCTACAGTCCACAGAGTTGCAAAAAAGTCAGAAACAACTGAGCAACTGAACTGACTGAACTGAAAGACTGGAGATGATATGAACAAAATACTTAGTGCATCACTAATTATATATTAAAGTCACCAAAAACAAAATAGACATTATTCTTAATAACTCCTAGAGAATCTAACTTTGTCTATATCACAAGAACCAACATTCCATTCCAGGACTGAACATCTCCAAGCTGTGTAGTATTTTAAACTCCTAAGCATTCATTGCATTCCAATACAGATAGCATTTGAAGCTACTGGAGAACAAAGGAAGGCGGGCAGACCAGTGTTAGGACTATCAGCTATCCTAACATTTAATGCAGACAGAAGAGGCAAAGAGGAGGAAAAACAGATTACAGGTGGGGGATAGGCTTTTGTGAAAGTGGAATAATTATAAAAGTCAGCAGTGGTAAATCTGGTCCAATACTGTAGAGAAATCATTAGGTTAGAAACACATCACTCTTCCAATCTGGCAAAAAAGGTTAAAAAGAGAAAGTTGAGGGATGTTGACTTTCAGCCAAAACGGGGCAACAGAGATTGACTTACTCTACTTTCAATCACCAGAAAAACACACAAAATTTATCAGACAGTTTTCAGGCACTAAACAACAAAAAGCACAAAATAATGATCCCTTGAGAAAAGGGAAACAGAGAGTTAATCCTAAGGGTGTCCCACTCACTGTCTGGAGAGCACTTCCCGGCTGCAATGCAGGAAGGGCTAATGAAGCAGGTGGAACAACCCCCAGAGGCCCAAACTAGGGCCAGGAGGAGTTCATGACAAGAATGGAAAGAACTCCTAATACCAAGAGCATCAGGTATGTCCTCAGGAGGGTACTGCTTCAAAACAGATACTAAATATTTTAGGCTACAAGCCATACAGCCTCTCCCACAACCACCCAGTTCTGCTGCTGGAGCATAAAATATGTCAACATAAAACATGCTACAGATAATATGTCAACAAATGGGTGTGGCTGTGTTCCCAAAGAATTTTATTTCCCAAAAGAGGCAACTGGCTTGTGAGCCACAGTTTGCCAACCCCTGGCTGACACCAACAGTTGTTCTGGAGTCACCCTAGCAAAACTGAAAAACACAGCTCAGAAATATCAAGTTGATCCCAAGGACCTTAACAGTACCCCAGAACAACAAAGACCAACAACATTTATACGAGTGCAAAAAATTTCAACACTGAAGATTATTCATAATATCTAGAATCCAATAAAAAGAGGACTAGTTATGCAAAAAAGTTAAAATAAAGCCCATAATGAGAATTAAAAAAAACCAGACATATGATAGAAATAGCACACAAAACCATTGAGACAATATTATAACTATACAAGTTCAAGAAAGTTAAAGGAAGACAGAAGCAAGTTAAGGAGAGACATGAAAGATATAAAGACAGCAAAAATGTTTCAAGTTAAATTTCTATAGATGAAAAATACAATGTAATATGTAGGATACACTGGATGGTATTAACACCAGATTATACATCACAGGGGAGAAAAAAGATTAATGAATTTAAAGAGATAGCAACAAAAGTCATCCAAGATGAAATACTGACAGGAGGAAAAAAAACACCGAGAAAAAGAAAAGCATCACCAGTGAGCTGGTGAGTACAGGAAGCCGACTGTTAATGGAGTCCACGAACGTAGAGGACACAGTGGGGAATAAAAATGTATTTGGAAAAAATAATGGCTCAAAATTTTCCAAACGTACTGAAACCTATAAAATGCAGTAAGCTCAACACATCTCAAATATAAGAAACATAAAGATGACCACACCAAGGTATAGCATAATCACACTGCTTATAACTAGTGATGAAGAGAAAACATTTGGAATGGCTAGAAAAGACAAGACAAGGAGTCTATAGATTGACAGCACACTTCAGAAACAATGCAGTCCAGAAAACAGCAATAGCTTTTAAAGACTAAAGAAAACCAAGCGTTAACCTAGAATGCTACACTCAGCAAAACTATTTCTCAAAAACAAAGGTCAAATAAAGACAGTTTAAAACAAAGAAGGAATTCATCATGAACAGACCACCACTATGAGAAAAGTTACAGCAAGTTTTTCAGACAGAGGATTAATGACAGAGAATGCAAAATCGGGTTTACACAAAGGAATGGCGGGCACC
This sequence comes from Oreotragus oreotragus, assembly GCA_006410675.1. NCBI lineage: Eukaryota > Metazoa > Chordata > Mammalia > Artiodactyla > Bovidae > Oreotragus > Oreotragus oreotragus. The sequence goes on from SJYX01019490.1 coordinate 488,483, forward strand.
AGAAGTGAAAAACATGTAGGAAAATGCAAAATACTTATTTCTTACTTTAAAAAGACTCCTTACAGGAGAAACGACTGTTTAAAGGAAATATATTTAGCAACGATGCTTTGATGGGTTCACAGGACATGCAGAAACAAAATGAATGATAACAATAGCACAGTGAGAAGAAGAGGAAAAAAGTGGAAATCAACCATTTAAGATCCTTATACTAAACCTGAAGTGGTAGGATATTCCTTCAAAGACTATGGTTAAAGATATATACTGTAAACTCTATAGGAACCTCTAAAAATAAAAATAGTCAACTAAACCAATAAAGGAGATAAAATGGAATCATATCAACAGCAAATTGGCACAAGGGATCTTTTTAAGGTGTCAGAAATATTCTAAAAATAGACTGTGATGACGGTTGCACAACTCTGTAAATTTACTAAAAATCACTCAGCTCACTATATCTAACACGGGTAAATTTATGGCATGTAAATTGCAAAAGTAAGTTGCTAAAAAATTAAGAACCTACTTAAAAAAAAAAAAAAGAAAAGAAAAATCAAAACAAAAACCAGATGGCACCAATAAAAAACAAACAGCAATATGATAGAGTTTAAAACATGTTAAAAAGTAGAGCCATCTAAACAATTCTGACAATGAAAAAATTGAAGGATTACACTATCTGATTTCATCCCTGGTGTCAGAGGGTGAAGAATCCACCTGCAATGTGGCAGACCTAGGTTCGATCCCTGGGTTGGGAAGATCCTCTGGAGAAGGTAACAGCTATCCATTCCAGTATTCTCGCCTGGAGAATTCCATGGACAGAGGAGCCTGGCAGGCTAGTCCATGGGGTCACAAAGGGTCGGACACAACTGAGCAACCTTCATGTAAAGCTACAGAAATTATGACAGTGTGTTATGGGCATAAAGAAAGCCACACAAATAAATGAAACAGAATAAAATCTAGACATACATACATGTATTTATACTGATTTTCAACTAAGTTGTCAAACCAATGCAGTGAGGAAAAACCAACCCTTCACCAAACAGTACTGAAGCCAGTAGATACTCTTATACAAGTAACAAATAAATAGACAAGCAAACATTAAAAAAAAACCTTGCTTCACACCACAAAAAAAGTTTAATTCAAAACCAATCAAAGCCTTCAATGTAAAAGCTAAAATTATTAAACCTCTAGAATAAAAGCCTAGGGTAGAATCTAAGTGAACTTGGGTGAGGCAAAAAATTTTTAAATATGGTATGAACTATAAAAGAAAAAGATTATAATTTGTATTTCATTAAAATTAAACATTTTTACTCTTCAAATTACACTGTTAGCAAAAAGCTACATAGTGGTAAAAATATTTGCAAACCACATATCTGATAAAAGACATGTACAGAGAGTATATGATAAACTCTTACAACACAGAAAGGAGAAATAACCTGATAAAAATAAAATGGCAGAAGACATATTTCACCAAAGAGCAGATAATGATGGCCAATCAACACAGTAGCTCCCACTACGTACTCATTTGAATAACTAAAACTTAAAAGAGTGGCAATACCAAATGTTGACAGGGATGTAGGAGCAACTGGATGTCACACACATTGCTGATGCGGACAAAATGGCATGGCCACTTTACAACACAGTTTGGTAGTTTCTTATAAACTAAACATACACTCAGTATATGACCCCAAAATCCATCTCCTATGTATTTACCCAAGAGAAATCAAAACATATATCTGCAAAAAAGACTTATATGTCAATTCTCACAGCAATTTTAGGCATAACAGCCAAACACTAGAGACCACTTAAGTGTCCATCAGTGGTAACTACTTAGCCATTAAAATGAAGGAACCACCAAAGCATAAATGAATCAAAGCATCACGGTAAGTGAAAGAAGCCAGACACACAGAAACCATATACTATGCGATTTCATTCACGTGACAGTCTATAGAAAAGGCAAGATTACAGTGATACAAAGCAAGTCAGTGGTTGCCAGGGGCTGGAGAAGAGGTCAGGGGTTAACTGCAAACAGGAATGAGAGACCTTTCTGAGGTGATAGAAATGCTTTACATCATGATTAGGGCAGTGGTTCTGAGTGCACAGGTGTGTGTGTGCTAAGTCGCTTCAGTCATGTCTGACCCTTTGTGACACTATGGACTGTAGCCGAACAGGCTCCTCTGTCAATGGGATTCTCCAGGCAAGAATACTGCAGTGGATTGCCATACCCTGCTCTAGGGGATCTTCCCAGCCCAGGGATTGAACCCACATCTCTTGTCTCCTGCACAGTCAGGAGGGTTCCTCACCACTAGTGTTACCTGGGAAAACCAGGGTAGCAGTTACAAGATTTTATGTACTTATCTAAACTCATTGACTTGTACACTTAAAATTGGTTTTATTGTATTAAATTATATCTCAAAGATGAAACCAAAAAAATACACTGGAATCAGTATTTAGACTCAAGCATTGTAAAGACCATCCACTAGGGAAAATATTCAATCTTCTATATTAAAACCATCCTTTAAAATATTTATTTTGGTTTCTATTTTATAGTATAAAATATGTACACTAGCATATGTATACACAGTTAACCCTTGAACAAGGCAAAGGTTAGGGGTTCCAACTCCTATGTAGTAGAAAATCCTTGTATACTTTATAGTTGGCCCTCCACATCTGTGGGGCTTCCCAGGTGGCACTAGTGGTAAAGAACCTGCCTGACAATGATGGAGACCCAAGAGATGTGGGTTCGGTTCCTGGGCCAGGAAGATCCCCTGGAAGAGGACACAGCAACTTACTTTAGTATCCTTGCCTGGAGAATTCCATGAACAGAGAAACCTGGTGGACTGTAGTCCATAGGGTCACACAGAGTCAGACATGACTGACACAGCTTAGCATGCACATATCCGTAGATTCAGCCAGCCACAGACTAGGCAGTATGGTTTATGTTTATTGAAAAATACCTGCAAATGAGGAGACATGCACAGTTCAAATCCATGCTGTTCAAGAGTCAACTGTAATTTACAAGTGAATATTCATGCACTGAGGCACACATTCCACGTTTTTTCTTTTCACTGATAGGGACGAACCACTTAAAACACGTGGAGACCTCCCAATTGGTTGTTGTTGCAAGCCTGGAAGGGCAGCTTCAATGGGGTGGAGAGAAGTGGAAACTATATTGTAATAGTTACTGAGAAGTGAGGATAGTAAGCAAACTTTTCTTTCAAGACAGAGTGGGAGAAAGGTTACATACAGCTCCAAGTAGAGAGGAAAGTTGAAGAAAGCTGAGGACTTGTAGGATGGGTCATTTTAACATAGGTTTGAAGGGAAGAGTCAGAAAAGAGAAGTCATTAACAAAGCGGGGGAGAGAGAAGAAAACATATTGTAGATAAAATATCCAGTTTGCAGTAGGAGATGGTTCTGGAGCCTCAGTAAAGAGCCATGAGAAAGTTGTGAAGGCCGTCTTTCTGTAATAATTTATTAAACAAGGTCTTCAATCGAAGAAAAAGAGAAGGTAGAAGAGGAGTCTGGAGTAATCAGCATGGGCAATCGCGTCAGAACTGACCAGATGCAGACACACACAAAAATAAGCAGCTGGGAGAAGGCAGCTGGTGACTGTCATCGAGCTATTTTTACAGTGGTGGTAGCCACCACACACTCACATTTCCAACACAACCTTGAGATGGCTGACAGGAGTCAGCTGCCCAGACTCAGCCACTGAAGGCAACGTCTCTCTATGCGTCCTCCGGCAAACACAGCCCAGGAAGTGGAAGCTGGTAGGGCCTTAAGAAGAAACTGGTAAACTGATATCCTACCTCTGGGCCCCTTTGTAATCCATCCACCACCCACAAGACCTTGGGCCAAGATTCCCATTTTGGCCTCAGATAGTAATTTTGGACCAAACGGTCAGTGCTCAGCTGGGCGTGGTGGCTGTGTGGGTGGCGACCACCGGGTAGTGGAGGAAGTGGGACTGCTGAAGCAGGCGGGGCCCGGCCCCAGCATGGCCTGACTCAGCCCCGGCCCTGGGAGCGGGCGCCCTGGGGCCGGTGGCGCCATCCCCGAGCAGCGCCGGGGCTGTCAGCACATCAGTAGTGGCTGCCAGCGCCTGCCCAGCACTTCTCACAGGGTGGCCTCAGGGCCTGCCCACATGCCATCCGGGTAATTACGGCCTATTTACCTTCCTGCAGATCCAGATGAACAAGCACTCCACCTCCTGACTCAACGTCTGCGTGCCGCCGGAGTGACACGGTGAATTTAGCCTTAAAAATCGTCCTTTTCAAACTGATCAGCCCTCTACCCTCACACTTCATGCTGAAGGATCCAGCAGACTTCGATGGAGGGTCTCTGACCACCTTGTCTTCGTTTGTCAGCTGCAAACTGATTTCCCAGAGAAATCCAGACAGCCCCTACTGCCAGAGTAGACTCTTGATTCAGGAGGGTTCCTCACGGTTCCCTCCCTTCCGACCTCTAGTTAAGTCGGCTTCTTCACTCTGATGAAACAATCCTCCTTCACTTTTCAACTGATGTGGTTCGGCTGGTGTCAGTTCTATCCCCAGTACCAGGCTGGCTTACCAGAACACTGAAATCTCTTGGCCATAGTGATTGGTTCTAAGAGTTTTGTGGAACACTTAGAAGAGAATCATTCCCTGCTGTGGTTACTGAGAGCACAGAATATAGGCCAGAAGTTACTGGCAGCATTTTTTTCTTTTTTAAGATGACCCTTATGTGCCAAGAACAGCCTTAAGTGTCTTCATGTGTACCGTCTCACTGATTTCCCACATCAACCCCGTAAACTATAAGTTCTATTATATGAGGCAGCATAGTTTGGGAATCAATAGTACTAATCTGGAATCAGACTATCTGGATTTAACTTCTGGTTCCATCATTTGCTAGTTGTGTAACAGATAAGTTATCTAAACTTTCTGTGCCTCAGTTTCCTCATCTGTAAAATGGGGCTACTAATGGCACCTACCTCACAGGTTGTGAAAATCAGTGAATTTATTTACACAGAGTACTGGGAAGAACACAAGGCGGACGAGCAAGTGCTCAAAATTTCAGCCATCCCTGTCACTATCACCATCATCCTCGTGTCCCATTTAAAGACAAGGAAACTAAGGCACAGAGACGTTAAGAAATATGTCTACAGTTGTGCAACTAGTCGGTGATGGCCTGGGGATTTGAATCAAGACTGCTTCTGGCTCTAGAGATGGTGTTCTACTGGTTTATTTAGCCACGCCACGCAGCTTGTGGGATCTTAGTTCCCCAACCAGGGATCAGACCCACGCCCCTGCAATGGAAGAGTGGAGTCCTGACAACTGGACGGCCAGGGCATTCCTGATGTGTTCCCAACCACGAAACAGTACCTCCTGTGCCCAAGGGCCTCACCTTGGTCTGCAGAAAACAGAGAGTGACACACATAAAGCATAGCTGAGCGGAAGAGAAGGCAAAGCAAGAGTCCTGAGGACACTTCCAGGGCCCTGAACCAGCCGCCATAGGCCGTAACAAAAACGCCATAGACTAGGCAGCATATAAACAACACATCTGCCACAGCTCTAAGCAGCTGGCAAGTCCAAGACCAAGGTGCTGGCAAAGTCAGTATCTGGTCAAAGTCACTTCACTGTGTCCTCACGTGGTGGAAGGAATGAAAGAGCTCTCTGGAGTCTCTACAAAGGCATGAGTATCATGCATGAGGGCTGCACTAGTCTCATTCACAAGGGCTCCACTCTAAGGACCAAATCATCTCCCAAAGGCCCCCACTTCTTCTTAATACCATCATCACCTTGGGGGATAGGGGTGTCGTAACATCCTTTCAGGGACACAAACGTTCAGTCTGGTGCTTGTCAGCACCAGACAAGCCAGGAATCCAGCCTCCCTTTGGAGTTTTCAATACACAACAAAATCCCTCTACCTCAGCCCAGTTTGTCCCTTGCAGTTGAAATCCCTTGTAAACTTCACTGAAATAGCAATTCAAAGCTCACCCTCAAGACTGTCTTCATGTTCTGAGCCTGAATGACCCCAAAAGAAGAGAAAACACTGCCTTGACAGAAGCTGCTCTAGGGTTACCACATCAGAGCTGTCTATTTGTCAGGTCATTCATTCATTTCATTCAAGCATCTTCCATGGATGGAATGACGTTAGTTGCCAAGACATTCTGAGTGGACGAGGCATAATGGGTTTCTGCATCAAAATATCAACGGTGTTCCCACAAGTGTATTAATTAGGCCCAGCTCCAGCCTCAAGTACAGTCTCAATTCCCCTTCTGTCTGTCAGAACAGAAGTCTCTGGAATCTTTCAATCTATGCCAGATCTTTTCTGAGCTCTGCATATCTACTGCTATAGCTGGACTCTGGCCTGTCTTTAAATGCAAAAAGTAATGGGGAGTTTCTACACAGACTTAATTATTCATCTCTTATCGAACAACATAAGCATCATTCAACCTCCATCTCTAGACACAGACTTTCCAGATCAAAATATTCGATCGAGGTCCAAAGAGGAAATGCAGATGCCAAACGGGTGAAGGTAGGGGTCAAAGCCTTCCAGCCAGCAAGGTTGAGTTGTGTCCTTCTGTGCATCAGAGCTGCACACAGAGAACCCTTGAGGGCTAGGATTACTTTTGATTTTTAAATCACAAGCATCATAGAAAATATACAATGAAAAACCCAATGATTCCTTGGAGAGTTCATTGCTCTCCCCGTCTCCTTTGATTCCCCTGCCTCCTCTCCACATCCTTTGAACTCCTAAAAGGACACTTTGAAGGCATGTCATAAAGCAGTTTTTCATTCATGCTTTGCTCTTTGATGATCTTGCTGTTTGTCTGAATTGCAGCGTCCACAGGATGTAGGCCGGGCGAGCTGAAAGCCAATACTGACGAGAAAGGGCCAAGCGTGGATGAGCCTGAGTGGTGCTCATCAATAAGAAGAAACGGGAAAGGAGGAAAGAGCCAGACAGGAAGGACCCAAACAGGATTTCTGGTCTCTCTTGCAGGTCTTATCCTTCAGAGTGGCCTCCTATGAGAGAGGCCTAGAGCACTGGAGCCTAGCGACAGCTCCCAGCCTGCAGGTTTTGTACAAGTGTTTCTTTCCTGCTCTGGCCTCAAACGCAAGAGCCTCTGCTCACCCGAGACTGCACTAAGCAAGCTCCCACTTGACGGGCTTTGATTTTTCCCAACCTCTTCTAATGTCCCTAGTGCAAGATTCCTTTTATTTCAAGGCTAGCAAGACACCATGAGATGGGAAAAGAAGAGAGAGAGTTAGCCAGACAGGTCTGCAGACACACACCTTCTTTCACCTTGCCTACTGACTCAGCAGTTGAGAACTAAGAATCCTATATGACTCTTAAGATTCCTAAAATACCCAAGTAATAACCAGTGACCCTCAAAGCAGCAGCCCTGGACTGGGGATGGTAACTATGATGAGGGCAGACAGAGCCTTCTGTGAACCTAAGCGTTCTGAGATCCAAAGGGAAAAGAAACCACTCCCTTCCATGATGCAGGGAGTCTGATTCATGGGATGGAAGTGGCTGGGGATGGGGGGGGCGGGGGCGGGGACGGCAGGTGTGGAGGTAAAACTCTTCATTCAGTTTTAAACAGTCAAAACATTAGAACCCATCAGTCCAGAGGCAGATGTGTAGTGTCAGAGGGGAGGGTAAAGACCTCACTCACTCTCAAGTGTTTAGTGAGTGCGACATGGGGCCAGCCTACAGGGAGACCTGGGAAGGCCCAATCTAAAAAGGTGACATTTAAGCTGAAGGGAAGAGGGATGATGTTCCATCACCACAGAACAGTATGATATGCAGAGCAAACAGCATTTTATGCAAAAGGAACAGCATATGAGAAAGTCTGACTGAAGGGGAGTCAGACTGGAGGAGTCAACAGTTAGCAAGAGATCTGTGATGAGTGAAGAGGCAACCAATGCGTGTTAAGCCCCCAGCACACCGGGTGATACACCCAATACCAGCAACACAGCAGTGAACATGATTCAAAGCCCTGTCCTCCTGCAGTTTACTTCCCAGATGCTACCTCCTCAGAAATCAGACTCCAGCAGAGAGACCGGTATTCAGGCTGCCTGGGTGAAGCAATCCATGATGAAGCGATGGGCAGGGCCACTTCATACATGAGGGTTTTCTCGCCCAAAGGCTCTCAGTGTGGGCCACCAATGCCGAGTGAGCAGCTACTCTCGCTTTCCCCTGCAAGGATGGACGCCAGGCTGAAATCACCCGTGGGAATGCGGCAGGGGACAGGCCAAGCCAGTCAGACAAGGGGAGCACCCCTCGCTCCCCTGTGCTGGCAGCTCTGGCCCACAGTGGCCAAGTGTATGGAATGATCTCCAGGCCCTCCATCAACCAGTTCTAAGCTCTGAACGCAGTTCTGGCACAGACTGCAGTAATTTGCAGCATGGGATTTTTGAATCAAACATTAACTGGCTTCTTGTCCCAGCTCTGCCAAGGGCCAAGTGGGCCCAGAACTTTACCCTCTCTGAGCCTCTGTCTTAGTCTGAAAAGAGAGTTAAGGGTTACTGGGACCTTGCAGTTGTGAGGACTGCGAGACTTAGGGCATATGGAGTGCTGAGCACCCTTCATGGCACTGGGCACCAGCTACTGGGGCATGAAGACTGGAAGGGATAGACCCCACTTCCCTGCCTGGAGACGCCAAGCTTAACGTAATTTTTGTAAAGCCCAGAGTCACAGGCAAGCAATGAAGCGCCCTGCACAGCCCTCTCCCCTTTATTCTCGCACTGCCTGGGAAACCAAGGCAGAGTTCAGCATCTCGCCTGGCGTAACCCCAGGACTTCAAAGTCAGGAATGTTCATTTCTGAGAACAGTGAAGCAACCACAGGAAGTGTGCAGCAGAAGCAACAACTGGCCGAATTAGTCCCATGGGAATTACTCGGAAATATCTTCCATTCAAAAAGACTTTGTGAATTTTCCATTGCAAATATTTAATATCAAATTGGGTTCTCTCTTCCGCCTCTGTCAGTGGAGTGCTCAAAATAATTTTAATGTTAGCTGAAGCCAAGGAAAATTACGAAGATAAATCTGCAACATTTCCTTCCCCTACTCTCCCCTTCTCTCCCCCTCTCTCCCTGCCCATGACACATCCCACAGCCAAACTTCAGTGATCTTAAGTCTTCCACAGTTCAGCAGTTGCTTCTAAGACAAATGATATGGTTTAAACATTGGCCCTGCTACTTATAAATTTTAAGATTTTAGGCTAGTAACTTATGCTCTTTAAGCCTCAGTTTCTTCCTCCATAAAATGGAGACAATAAAAGTCTCATTAAGTTACTAAGAATGGACAGAAAGTTCCAGAGGTGAATGTTACTTGCTATTATTACTACTGTCTGTTCTCTTTCCACAATGACCTAGGTCATCCAGAGATGGTCCAGAGACAACAGCTGGTCCAGCAGGCCCACAACAAGCACTAACTAACCAAGGAGAAAACATCTTTGGCTGGAATGGGGTGAAGAGGCTGTGCATCCTCCTTGGAAACTGACAGGCTCTGCAGAAGGAAGATCTGTGTGAAGTTTAGAGAATCCACCAGAAGCCAAGTCACCCTGCATTGATACAGAGAAAGCTGCCTTCCTGTTTCTTATCATTCCCAGTCCCCAGATCAGAGCTGACACCAGATTAAAATCCTAGACCTTGGGTTTATCTAAGGACCTCTATAGGGTTTTCTTTTCTTCTATCCCTCCTACTTCCCTTCCTACAGTGAGCAATCCAGTCTGACCTCATGGAACTTATAGTCTAGGAAGGAAGATGATAGAACATAAAAGTCATCAACAGGAAAAGTCCTCTGAAGGAAATGAACTTCCTTCCACGTAGGAGGTGGAGAGTGACTGAGGACAGGGTCTGGGTGTATGGGAAGGCTGCTCCGATATAGGTCCTGAGGCTGCACCAGTGGCAAAATGAAGAAAAATGAAACTATCTTGCTAATTCTTTACTTTCGAGGCAATTAACAGGTCCAAGGTATAAGTGCTTGAGAATAAGTCAAAAGAGAAGTACTAGACTGAGGGTTGTTCCATCTAATCCTCTCTTCCCCCGCCAACAAACCATGACAAGGTTAGTACAAGATGGACCCCAGGACGACTGAATTTACCTCCCACCGATGACCCTGCAGCACTAGCAGAAACGCGGGTCTCTAATTTGTGCCAGAACCATCGCTAGACTAATAACAATCGGAACGGCAAGAGTCACTTACCACGTGGGGCATGTGCCAGGCAGCAGTCAGGCTCTGCCTTGTGTTTCCTGGTTTACTCCTCCCAACTTGGGGCCGATGACACTGTCACCCCAACAGCATCTCACTCGTGGGGAAACCCAAGCATGGGGAGGTAAAGCAACCTAGGAGAACACAGTCATCCGGAGGTGGGGCAGGGATGCTGCCAAGCAGGTACAATCATCAGCTCCATTTTACAGTTGAAGAAAGGAAGACAGAGAGCTCAAGCAACCTGTCCAATGTGGTACAGCCCATGGTGGGTAGGAGGAGGACTAAGCTAGGCAGATGATGCCAGAGTCCTGGCACAGAAGGACCTGAAGTGCATGCAGGGAACAGCAAGTCCTTCCATTTCTCTGCGGGGGCAGGTGAACAAGGAGATACAAAAAGACATCTATTAATACATTCATTCAGTGAACATGAAAGATTCATAGGACAGCCAAGCCTGGTACTGCTTTCTGGAGCTTCAGTCTGGAAGAAAGCCAGAGACGCATGAGTTAATGCACATTACTGTATACTCATGACCACTGAGACATGCAGCAAGGAAAAGTTTACAATGTGATGGGTCTAGATAAGGAGCAGTGACGAGAAATCTGAGGCAGGTCCTTTCAAGGGTTCACCGAGTGAAGAGTGACCTTTCTTGGAAAGAACATGGCAAATCTGAGGAAATGACGGCAAGTGGAGAGACTGGGGTGCACAAGGGAGGTGAAGGAGGCGGGGGACAGGAGAGGAGTCAGGGGAGGTTGGCAGCAGAGAAGACTGAGAAAGTGGTGGGAAACCAGGCCGCAGGGAGCACACAGGCCAGGCCGGGAAGCCTCCGCCCACAGGTCTGGGGGAAGCAGACACTGAGGCAGGCACAGCTCTGTCTAGGGAAGCTCGTTTGGAAACAGGAATCGGGAGATTCAGGAGGAAGCAGGGCTAGAGGCACTGAAACAACACAATCCAGGGAAAAGGTAGTGGGTGCCTGGAAGAGTACTATTGAGTACTTTTTGACGCTTTGGAGTTGTGGTTTGGAGAAGACCCTTGAGAGTCCCTTGGACTGCAAGGAGATCAAACCAGTCAATCCTAAAGGAAAACAATCCTGAATATTCATTGGAAAGACTGATGCTGAAGTTGAAGCTCTAATACTTTGGCCACCTGATGTGAAGAGCTGACTCACTGGAAAAGACCTTGATGCTGGGAAAGATTCAGGACAGGAGGAGAAAGGGATGACAGGGGACGAGATGGTTGGATGGCATCACTGACTCAATAGACATTAGTTTCAGCAAACTCCNTGAAGCTCTAATACTTTGGCCACCTGATGTGAAGAGCTGACTCACTGGAAAAGACCTTGATGCTGGGAAAGATTCAGGACAGGAGGAGAAAGGGATGACAGGGGACGAGATGGTTGGATGGCATCACTGACTCAATAGACATTAGTTTCAGCAAACTCTGGGAGACGGTGAAGGACGGGGAAGCCACAAAGAGTCAGACACAACTGAGCGACTGAACAACAACAACCTGGAAAGGATGGTAGCAGGAGAGGAGGGAAGGGATTCGAGAGAGCCAGCAGCAGCAGAAGGGACAGGAGCCTGTGATGCCTCAGGGGCCACAGGGGGAAGATGCGCCCGTGTGGGGACTGGGAGCATGGGGCTCTTTAAAAACCAGCAGGAAGACCCAAGGGCCACGCCAAGGGCAGTATGAGCAAGCGCACTGAAGGACTGCTGGAGCGACAGCTACTGAGCTCTGGGCAGGACACCCAGAAATGCTCTAAGAAACAAATGCCACTGGCCCCGCTTCATTCACCAGCAAGCTGAGGCTCAGCGAGGCGGGCTGATGGTGTCTCCCTGGGCCAAAGCCATCTCGCCCCACCTCCCCAGGTGGCTTCCCTTGTAGCTCTTCTTTGGTTTAAATCCTTCTCTCATCTATACTCATTTGCTTGTGTTCTGCCAATCAAAGCAACAGAGCCTTCCTGATGACCCACCCTGCACTGGTCTGGGGACCGCCAATCTTCAAGGAAAAGGTAACTCACAGGGAAGCTGTGTTTAACACATACACAATTTTCTGAAACTTGGGTTTGTTGTCAGCATTTAAAAATCAGGTAATTCTACATACAAATCCAGATCTCAAAAGTCTCTCAGAAACCCAGATTATCTGGTGACACTGGGTCAACATCCTCACGACCCAACAACTGCCGTGAGTGGAGGCACTGCCCCCCTGAGTAACCACAGAACTTCTGGTTTACCATAGTCATCACCCCAAACAACTAACACCCACAAAAGAAACGCAACTATGTGCCCACTGAAGAAGACTGCTCCTTTAAAATCAGCAGTGATTTTTATCTTCAGGGCAAAAGGGAGTGGTGAAGACTGGGGCTAACCAGAGAATACAGCTTTCAAGTGTAGGAGAACTCCCCACCTGCCTTGTCTTCATAGACATTTGAGCCTCTGACCTCTGACTGTTAATATTTTATTCTTATCGGGAGGTCAAGGAGCAAGGCTGCTTGCTACATGCTTGCATCCCTCTCTGGGATCACCCAAGAAGAGTCCCTCCTCCATCTTGCTGCTACCTCTCTCCACCCACTGCCACATGGATTCTAAGTTTCCATTCAAAAGGCTATCCAGCAGATATCCCAGGGAAGTGAGGAGACAGAAGTGTATCTGCCCAGAACCAGTGTATCTATTCCCACTGGGGAATAAATACAGTCCAAGTGAAATAAGGGCTCCTGCCAAGGCTGGCTCAGGTCTTCAATAAAACGGGACATTCTTTCAGAGCAGCATCCTCACGAAGGAGCTGAGAAGGGAAAACACTTCTGATTGCACAGTATCCTCTCCCTCGTGGAGACTTGGCATAGAACAGAAAAATGAAACACACCCCGGTTCCTCTCTAGAAAATCTCAACATGGGGACAGGAGATGTAAAGGGGGAGAGGCGGGAGAGAGATCAGGGAAACAAAGAGGGAGGTGCCTGATGGCCTGCTCTGAAGGTAAAAGGGTGACTATTATTTCAGGGGTCCTGAGCTCCTGGGGCTAAGGACAGGACATGCCCAGTATCTCCCAACACTCTCTAACACTTAGCATTCCTACACTCTCTCATTTCCATCTTACTGCATTCTCTGAAGTCTGGAGAGGATTTGCCAACAACTGACTAGTTCAGGCCCCTGGGAGAAAGAGCCATGCCCTCCAGCTTCGGAAGCCACCCACGTGCACACACTTGCCAAGCTTCCATCTGTGTCTAGCGGTGCTCTGGAGAACCCGGCCACCAAAGGGTTAAGCAAGGGAGTACACTGGAGTAATGTGATGAGCAACCGCAGACATGTTCCCGCCCCTCACAGAGTTTACAGCCAAGTAGGGAAGACAAACAGTAATCGAATGTTCACAGACATTCATGCATGCATTATTCAAAACAGAACCATGCGCTCTGAAGACAAGGGATCACCTTGCGCATGCATGTAATGAAGTGGTCAGGCACAGTGAGGGTGGTCAAGGGAGGAAAGATTCCGTGGGCGGCAGCTGCTCAAGAGAATGGGGCAGGAAAAGCATTCCAGCAGAAGGAACAGCCGGTGCCCAGGAGGCAGCCACACCACTGCGCCTCCTGTCCTGTTTCCTCTTAATAAGCTCTGGTTTGGTTCCAGTGTGGTCCACTGGAAGGAGCTGAAGCAAAGCTGAGTGGGCTCTGGGAAGAAGCTGGAATAAGGACAGGTGGGAGAGAGCTCCACAGCCAGCAGGGGCAAGATTCCCCAGAGACGCCAGCCCCCCACCAAGGTACAAGCTGCCTGGGAGGCAATGGGACCACTGGGTCATTTCTAGAGTGCAAGGATGTCAGCTCCCATCACTGACAAATCAAACACAAGATGAGGACATAAGACATGACCCCACCAAGCTCTCTGGAAGGCGGAGTCAGAAATTACTCAAGTCTAATTTCGAATACAAAAATAACTCAGAATTTTTAAAATCACCTTTTGTGGTACCTCTGATTCTTGCAAACAATACCTTCAATGTATAATCATTTTCAATTTGCGGAAGAGAATTCATTTCAACCTAGCAACTACCTTCAGAGGTGCTTCAAATAGCAGCCAGTGATCTATATAAAACATGCCTCAGCTCATGAGGTGCCCCAGTTTTCAACTTTCCAACGGCTCCCACTGCATCTAAAATGAGGTCGAAAAGCCACTCCTTGATCTGACCCTTACCCACAGCATCAAGCTCACCTCATCCCCCCTGCTCCCCGCCCACCATTCTGCAATCAAAATGCCCTTTTGCTCAGTTCTTCAAGCAGGCCAAACATGCCCCAGCCTCCGGGCCTTTGCATATGCAATTTCCTCTGCCAGGAATGCAGTCACCACCTGCTCCCTTTCTCTTCCCTTGGCACTTTCTCTTTCCTTGGATCTCAACTTAAATACCACCACCTAAGAGACAGGCCTTCCTTAGTCACATCATCAGAAGTAACGCTCTTCCCACTCAGTCTCATCTCAAGCCTATTTTCTTTCTTTTTCAGATGTATGTCCAACCAGGAATTCTCTCCAGTCCCTCCCAGCACTTTTCCTTTTCCACAATTTGCTTATTTCTCGTTAGGCTCTCCCACTAGACAAGCTCCAAAAGGAAAAAGATCACACTGGCCCTGACAGTGATGTTTTCCTACCACCAGCACAGTGCCTGGCACATCGAAGCTGTCCAATCAGTGAGAACTGCTGAGTGAATATGTTGTGGGCTCTGCAAAATGTCTGTTGCGAATGCCTCCTAAACGTCCACTTGGCAAAGAAACAAGGCTGGGGAACCACATTCTTGATCAGACGACACCAGAAAGATTGAATACTATTTGTCCTTGATTAGAATGAATCAGAAACAGAGCTTATAATCATAAAGGACATAGTTGAGACCATAATGGAGCTTCTAACATGGGCTGAACATCAGACAAAAGTATTGCATCAATATAAAAGTTCCTGATAATTTGATAATTCCACCATTCTAAACTAGGAAAAGACAGATATTTTAGGAGGGAAGTGCCATGAAGTCTGCAACTTACTTTCAAAAGTTCAGCAAAAATAAATATATTTGTGTATGTCTACAGAATGGACGGAGTAGCCTGGTGGGCTGCAGTCCATGGGGTCGCTAACAGTCGGACAGACTGAGCGACTTCACTTTCACTTTTCTCTTTCATGCACTGGAGAAGGAAATGGCAACCCACTCCAGTGTTCTTGCCTGTAGAGTCCCAGGGATGGGGGAGCCTGGTGGGCTGCCGTCTATGGGGTCACACAGAGTCGGACACGACTGAAGTGACTTAGCAGCAGCAGCAACAGACACTCACACACTGCCTTTATTCTCTCCATGCAATTTTTCTGTAGGCTTTTCAAAGTAAAAGGAGGGGAGGGTCAGGGGGGAATAAACTGATGGACAAATAAGCAAATAAAAAGTTTAATTTCTCATTTTTGGTTGAAGTGATGTGATTTACCCAAGATCATATGTATAGCCTCTGGCAGAGTTGAGATTTTGACTGAAATATCCAAACTCCCACATTTTTTACATTTCCACTGCAAGTGACTCATCTGGACTTGTGACAGTTTCAAATAGGTAAATCTCAGGGCCCTGAACTGAATTACTGGTTGGATATGCACCAGCTTAAAGAAATCAAAATGCTGTTGGGTGACTTTAATCTAGGACTCAGGCTTCCAGACATTTTACCTTATAAAATAAAAGCCTTCTCATTTGCATATATCTAGCCCAGAAACAATCATTCAAACATTAACCCTTTCTGCCTGCCCCCACATGCTATGTGGATTATACCTCTAATAAGAGTGAGTTACAGAAGTGGTAGAGGGAGAAAGACTAGCAATGAAGTTTTAATTTTCTATTTTTACTATAATTATTAAAACAATCTTTCTTATTTCTTTTCCACCTATGACCATTAAAGCCTGTGCAACTCTGCATGGTCAAACTCCTATTCACCCTTCAACTCCCAGCCTAGACTCCTCTTCCTCCTGGAAGACTTCCCTGATTTCTCCAGGATAATTTAGGAACCCTCCTTCTGGGTTCCCACAAGCCCTCTCCTTTCTGAATAAAAAATTAAATCTCATCATAATAATTTTTATTGCTTGGTTGCTTGCTGCTCCCCATCACAGAACTGCACCCCTCACGAGGGCAGAAGCTGGGATGTCAGCGGTAAACCTGTGCCTAGCCCACAGAGCACATGTTGTAATCCACTGACTGAGCTGGCCCAATCCCACTCAGCAGATCTTAGATGACCTGCGGAGGGCGGGCTGGGGCTGGCTCTCCCCATGCAGCTCTAGTGAAGCTTTTCTTTTGCATGTTGTTTCAGGTGTCCTGTATCACATCCCCTTTGGGACAGGAAGTGTCCTGTGTCACTGTTTTCTCCTCTTGTTCTGTTATCAAAGGCTGGACCAGGGAGTTCCTGAGCCAGAATCAGGGGGCTTGGGTCCAGTTACCCTCCACCTGCTAGAACAGTGACTTGGCCGCAGTGCCAAATAGGGAACAACACATGCTTTATTAAATACTAATAACATACTGCTCACTCCATCTGGTCATTTCAGCTGAGGGATCAGCTTTAAAGTCTTGCCAGGGTGGGATAAGCAGAATCGCCTTCACGGGTGGCAGAAGGGGCAGATATGCAGGATATGAGTTTTGGGGGTTCTGTGGACTTGACTATGGGGCTGTTATTCACTTGTTCACTCCTTCCCAGGAAGATTCCAAACAGAAACTGTACACTACTGGTGTCCATTTCAGTAAATGCAACTCAACATGGTGGAAAAAACAGTCCAATAATGCAGGTTTGATTCCCACTCCCTCCCCATCTGGGCACATTATTTAACCTCTTGGAAACACAGTTCCAGTTGCCATGAGTGGTGGCCAACACCTTCCTCGTGAGACTGTGAACAGAAATGAAGACAATAATCAGATAACCCAGCATGTTGTAAATGAAACACACTGCACAGAGTACTACAAAACTGTGACAGGATTCAGGAAAACCTCTCCCTTGAACAGATGGCCTGCAGGAACTAGTAGAGTATGAAAGAGTAGGCATGTTGGGGGCTACAGACTCGCTTAGGAGACAGCACACAGATACCTGCTAGAAATTCATCATGTACGCAGTCAGTCACGGTTATAAAACTTGCTGGGACCACGTGGGTACACAGAGGAGGCACAGATGCTGTGTACGTTTTCTCATTCCTTAGCCCCTCTTGCCACTCCTAGGCCCAGGATTTTCACAAGCCTAACACATGACATGACGACACTCTTCGCCTCAGGGTCCTACGAATCTTTGTACATTACTGTCTTTTCTATTTTACACACACACACATCACCAACTGAGAATTTAACTCAAAACTCTTTGTGTTTCTGTTTAGGGAAGTGTTTGCCCACATGGGGATCTTCTGGTCCTTGAACAGAACTCAGCATTCAGGAGACATCATCACCCTGGGGGGGAAGCAGGAAGCAGAATCTGTGCCCGCGTCCATGAACAGGATCTTTGTCCTATGTCCCAACATCCTTGAAAGCCACCTTCTGTGGGATCTGTCCCCCACGGAGCCTTTCTCCACCAAAGCCTGCCCGTATCTCCTGACTTCCGTCTAGTTCACCCCCCACACACCAGCGACCAGAGCCCTACCTTTGTCCTCGTTACCTCTCAACTGGACTAGAGCCACGGCCTCCCGCAGTCTTCCTGGCTATGCATGCTGATGCCCCTCCCCTCTCCCCACACCCACCCTCCACTCTGCCATCAGAGAGGTCCGACTATAATGCTCGGAGCACAGAAGCCCCTTCCTGGGATCCCCCAGGGGCCCCATGGCCTGCGGGCTCCACCCCACAGTCCCTAGGAAAGCACACAGGCTTCATTTTGTTCTGCAGCCTCCATGCTGTCCTTTCCTCCTCCATCTTATCAAAATGTTTGCAGCTTTCCTTCCCCCTCCCCACTGCCTCCCACCCCGACCCCGGGGCTTTTGCTATCTCTTTCTACCTCCTGGAAAGCCTCTCCCATCTCTGCCTTACTCTTATCACTCTTGATGACTCACTGGGCACTTCCTCTAGGATGTCCTCTTGAAAGCCACAGCTGGGGCCAAAGACCCTTCCTCTGGTCCCACAGGCTCCCATTTAACTAGTTTAAACTGGAATTACAGGTCCATGAGCCCAACTCCCCAACTAGGCATTACCTTCCTCCAGGTAGGGAGTGGGCTGGATCCCCAGCATTCCCCAGCACCTAGCACCTCGGCTTAACACTGCCAATGACCAACAAATGTTTGCCGAGCTGAAATGAACCTCCAAGCCCCAAAGAGAATCGCAATGAGCACTTCAACCAAGAGCCCCCTCCATCTGAGGAAGGGAAGAAACAAAAGGCTCCAGGCTGATGGAGCCCACACTGCCCTGGAAGACCTGGGACCTGGATGCTCAGTGCAACAGCAAGACATCCAAGCACCACCCAAGGAGAGAACAGGCATTACCCTGAAGCTGCCTCAGGCCAAGGACACCGCATGGGCCCAGCCTGCCTCAGGAGCGTCCATCTCAAAATCGGAAGTGTGCATCCGAGGGCACGTCCTTATGCCAACACTGCACAAAGCCACAGGACAAGAAGGGACACCCTCCTGCACAGTCAATCTAATACTCTTCAGCTCTTTTATAACAGGCTTTCCTGGTGGCTCAGTGGTAAAGAATTCACTTGCCAACGCAGGAGATGTGTGTTCAATCCCTGGGTCAGGAAGACACCCTGGAGGAGTGCATGGCAACCCACTACAGTGTTCTTGCCTGGAGAATCCTATGGACAGAGGAGCCTGGTGGGCTACAGTGCATGGGGTCACAAAAGAGTCAGGCACGACTTAGTGACTAAACAACAGCATATATGGAGTTCCTGCTATGTCTTAGGCACCTATGTCAGTCCATTTAATCTTCAAATCGGTCCCACAAAGTGGGTACTACGAGTTGCCCCCATTTTATGATGTAGAAACTGAGGCCCAGGAAGGTTAAATGAGCTGCCTGAGGTTATAAAGACAGCAAGTGGTAGCAGTGGGGTTCAGACAAGGGCACAGATCTCAAGTCCACTGCTAACCACTACAATACACTACTTTTCTTCAAACCACTTTAGAGAAACAGAAAGCAGTGTCATGGAATGAGTCGCGCATCTCATGAGTTCTTGGCTTTTTAAGATAACATACAGGACTTCAGCACCCAGGCCTTGCTCACCCACCCCTCCAAGCTCCTCTCCAACTCCCTCTCTCCACTTCGGCTTCTTCTCAGTTTCTGGTAGGTGCCAAGTTCATTTCCAACAAGGAACTTGCACACATAGCGACCCTCTGCTGGGACTGTTCCACAGACCTTGCCAGGTCTCCAGCCAGCTGACCCCCGGCTCCGGTTTCACCATCTTGGATGGACCTTGCCTGACAGCCCTGCCCGGGTCTCCTCTGCTTCTCCCTCCCAGCACCTCGGTCATCCTCTCCACAGCAGGGTTCCTGGTGCCTGGCCACATGGTTGCCTTCTACAGCTGGACACTGTTTTCCCCATCGCCCCACAAAGCTCATGAGGACAGGAACCTTCCGTTTTGCTCACCTGGCACCCAGCAGTGAAGCAGTCAAACGTTTACTAGATGTACAAACAACCGGGTGAACTGAGTGAACTCATTAATCAAAGGAAGGAAGAGCTGCAGTAGAGGAGGAACTGCCCCCTTAGGCTCTCAACTCTGGGAGATAAAGCCTTCACTGAGAGCAACGGTATTTTGGTGGAAAAAATTAAGATGAGACTTCAAGATTATGAGCCCATATTTTTGGAGAAAGTGACCTACAGAAAAATCCAAGTGGCTCATCTGTTCTGATTCCTGTGAATATGAACTTTGCCCTCTAAAGAGTCAGTCCTTGGAGAGGACCATGGAACTGCCCAGGATGACTTGCTTCAGGCAAGCACCCTCAATGCTGCTTGAAATTTACCCCAACTTCACCGAGCTATAAGCACCTCAAATCCCTAGAGGAACTTTCCTGGGAATGAGCTCACACAACTACTATTACCCTCAAATGTAAGAGCCAAACCTCCAAGTCTGTACCATCCAAACTTAAGGTTGCAGCTCACCTTGCAAAGGGGTGGGTTCAGGCTCCTGCAGCCCCAGAAGTGGGGGGGAATCAAGCCTCAAACACAGCTAGCCTTTGGGGCACACAAGCACACCCCTGAAGCTTTGCTACCCATGCCCCTGAACATGTTTATGAAAGGCAGCAGAGGGGTGGGGGGGTGAGGGGAGATCATTATTAAAAAGACAACTGGAACCACAGGAGAGGAAATGTCTCTGCTATTACTCCCAGCAGGTCACTACTGTGGAAGAAAAGTAATTCCATTTTAAAAGTGCCAAACAGGCAGGGAGGGCAAGGTGGGGGATAAAGGAGGTTAGAGTGGGTAAAAAAAAATAAAAAAATTTTAATGTCCTTCTTAACGCGGAATTGCTCTGCAGGGAGACACCTTCAGAAATTTCCCTCCCTCCGTTCTAATGAGATTTTTTTCCCCCTAGTGTACAAATCTTTTTTCCAGGAAAGGGCAGGTCTTCTTGCTTTTCTCTCCCTTTCTTTTTGGCTCCCTTACCAGGCCTCTTACACCTTCTGGCTTCCAAGAGCATCCTGAGGATACTTACTAACAGGAAGCCAGGCAAGAAGGGAACTGACACAGTCATGAGGTGACATAAGCCCACTGACAAGCAGCCAGTTCAGCCTATTGAAGATGTAACTGAAAAGCCAGCATTTCACTCAAACTAGGTCACCTCCAAGTGGTGGGGGTGTCGGCTGTTCATGACTGACAGAGAACGGAGGAGCCAAGAGGTTAGTGGTTTCCCTGGGGACACACAGAGGCCAAGGGGATGAGGGAGAGACAGAGACCAAGGAGGGAATTTGTGAAAACAGCTAGAGCAGAAGAATGGGAGGGAGACATGTGCAGGCAAGTGGGTCTCTGAAAGCAAACTGTGGAGATGCCATTTGTGTGGTATCCGGCTTTCATGTTTCATACGTCCTTCTTTTTGCTCGCTAATAAGCACTGTCTTCATTCAGCAACAAAAGTTCCCCCAGATGAAGTGTCAGTACCTTAAAGCAAGGACTGCTGTTCTGTTGGTGTCCTCAATTTCACCAAATAACGAGCCATACCCAAAGTCAACTCTAACAGATGCCTGATGACTAGGTGACTGTAAGAAGAAAAAAAAATACAGTGAACTGATGTACGTATGGGCTCTAGGGTCAGTCAAACTTGGGTCTGACACCTGGCTCCTTTTCTGATTAGCTGTGTCCCCGTGAGTAACTTTTCCAAGCTCTTGATGCTTCCAGCTCCCCATTCATAAAATAGGGACCACAGTATTCCCCAACTCCTACAGTTCCTGGAGATACGACATATGAAGCCCTGACTGATGTGCCTGGCATAACGTAAACATTCAGTAATGGAGTTATCCACGAATATTACCGCTGCAAATGATGACAAGCAGGCCCTGGCTCTGGGTTTCCCTAAGAGTCTCCTCATGTGTCTGCCTTCTGCCCTTAACACCTAAGAAAACACCCATTTATTGGGCACTCAAGCTTCACTGGGCAGACTGACGATGAGAGTAGCCCCAGGTTTTAAATAATTTCCTTTCTGAATAGGTCAAAGACTGGCAAAATAAACTGGTTTTCAGCAAGGCATTTTACATTATCTCTCATCTTACCCTTGTGGGTAAAAACAGAACGTGGACCAGATGATAAGACAATTAAACAATTGCTAACTGGTTGAACATCTACGTGAGCCATTTCTCCCTCAGACTGTGCTCTCTAGAATATTTGTTTACAGATCATTATTAGGTGTTATCATTATTAGCAGGGCAGGGGAGGAGAATTTATGGTCAAAAATATTTAGAAAACTGTGTTTAACAATTCCTTTTGATTTTTTTAATGTACTCATAAGCATCATGAGTCTTCAAGAATGGGTCATGGTCTGTAGGCCGATCCCTATGTATTTGATTACAGGGTTCCATTTTTGAGAATCATCCTGCAGTCTAGGATCCTTCCGAATACACTCTGTGAACTGTTCTTTCAAAGGGTACATGACACCAATTGGCAGGAGTGTCCAGGCAGCAAGCTGTGGCTCTGTTCTTGAACCTATCTGGTTCAACATCACTAATCTATTGGCATGCTGATCAGATCTGAAGATGACCCTAAGCTGAATAGGGAGGCTGATAGGAGAGATGGTATCATCTGGGTTATGGGCTAACAAGACATGTCAAAGCAATAAATATCAGGTCTGGCATATGTGGTCCAAAAACAATACAAACCATTCACGATGGTGGAAAATGGGGCTCAATGTAGTACATGTGTAAATGACTGGGAACTGTTTTGACTGTGTAGAGGGAAAAAAGAAGCTAGGTCCTTGGTGAATCTGTCTGAGCTGCTAGATCAAACTTCACCTGAAAGCAGAGCCAACGCCCAGCCCAACGCTGTTACATTTATCAACAAACTCTAAATAATTAATTTTATTTTTTTAAATCTGCAACATAAACATTCCAAATGGACTGCACTGTCAAGTACAATGAGGTTTCCAAAGAAGACATACTTTAAAGAAGAAATGAAGTAAGTTTCAGGTCAAATCAAGGTGGTATGTCTTACCTTTCTGCCTGGTCAGATGACTCCTGGAGCTTAGCTTGTGCATGATACTGGGGGGCCAACCTTAGAAGGACACAGACAAACTAGGAAAATTTGGCAGGATGAACTGGGTGCCTCAAACCACGTTACACAAAGAATTATAGAAAAAAAAATTTTTTAAGAGAGACACACAGACAAGAGACACAGAGATTTGGGAGGGTCTAGCCTTCCAAACAGAAGATGTGTGAGGGACGCAGCATTCCATGAAGTAGGAAGCCAATGCTCCTTAATCTTCTAGAGGGAATAGATACACTTGAAGAACTATTGAAAGCTATGGAAACTCTCTCCAGGAAAATGCTAACAAAACTCTGTAAATATTTTCAGGGGATTGCTACATCCCTACCTCCAACTTCCATTATTACGATAGAAGCCCATCCATGGACTTCCTCTATAGAAGACCAAAACCAAGTTAAATCCTCACCAGGATTAGGCATTACCTATATGATGTCCCCACACCCACCCCTGCCACAAAAATGAGACAGGAGCATGTGTGCATGCAAAGTCACTTTAGTTATGTGGAACTCTTTGCAACCCATGGACTACAGCCTCCAGGCTCCTCTGTCCTTGTAACTGTCCAGGTAAGAATCCTGGAGTGGGTTTCTATGCCCTCCTCCAGAGGCTCGTCCCGATTCCGGGACCACCCCACATCTCTTACATCTCCTGCGTTGGTAGATGGGTTCTTTACCACTAGCGCCACCTGAGAGGCCCCAGTGGATGCTATTATAAGGAGGCAAGCACCAGCTCAGTAAAAGATGCACAGTCCCCCTCCTACACTGTCAGTGGGAATGTAAACTGGTATAGCCACTATATAAAACAGTACGGAGGTTCCTTAAAAAACAAAAATATTCTGCATTTCCCTAATAATGAGCGATGGTGAGCATCTTCCACGTGTTTAGTTGTCATATGGTTCATGTTGATATATGGTAGAAACCAACAAAATATTGTAAAGCAATTATCCTCTAATAAATAATAAGGAGATCCAAACAGTCCATCCTAAAGGAGATCAGTCCTGGGTGTTCATTGGAAGGACTGATGTTGAAGCTGAAACTCCAATACTTTGGCCACGTAATGCGAATAGCTGACTCATTTGAAAAGACCCTGATGCTGGGAAAGATTGAGGGCAGGAGGAGAAGGGGTGGCCACGTAATGCGAATAGCTGACTCATTTGAAAAGACCCTGATGCTGGGAAAGATTGAGGGCAGGAGGAGAAGGGGACAACAGAGGATGAGATGGGTGGATGGCATCACCGACCCAATGGACATGGGTTTGGGTGGACTCCAGGAGTTGGTGATGGACAGGGAGGCCTGGTGTGCTGCGGTTCATGGGGTTGCAAAGAGTTGGACACAACTGAGCGACTGAACTGAACTGAAAAAATAAATAAATTTAAATAAAAAATTTAAAAAGAGTTGTCACATGAAACAGAAATCCCACTCCTGGGCATTATGTCCAGGGAAAATTCTAATTCAAAAAGATACATGCTACTCCATGTTCACAGCAGCATTATTTACAATAGCCAAGACATGGAAGCAACCTAAATGCCCACTGGACAGAGGAATGTAGAAAGAAGATGAACCATTACATGAACAATTACTCAGCTGTTAAAAAAATGAAATAACGCCATTACGGATGGCATTGAGATTATCATACTAAGTGAAATAAGTCAGAAAGAGAAACACAAATACTATATGATATCAGTTATGTGTGGACTCTAAACTATGACACAAAAGAACTTATTTACAAAACAGAAATGTACTGACAGATATAGAAAACAAATTATGGTTACCAAAGGGAAGAGTACTCTTCCTGGAAAATCCAGTACTCTTGCCTGGAAAATCCAATGGACGGAGTAGCCTGGTGGGCTGCAGTCCATGGGGTCGCTAACAGTCGGACAGACTGAGCGACTTCACTTTCACTTTTCTCTTTCATGCATTGGAGAAGGAAATGGCAACCCACTCCAGTATTCTTGTCTGGAGAATCCCAGGGATGGGGGAGCCTGGTGGGCTGCCGTCTACGGGGTCACACAGAGTCGGACACGACTGAAGTGACTTAGCAGCAGCAGCAGCAAAGGGAAGAGTGGGGGGACAGGGGAGGGAGGAGGGATAAATTAGGAGTTTGGGACTAACAGATAAACACTACTACATATAAAACAGATAAAACAACAAGGTCCTACTGCATAGCTCAGAGAACTATATTTGATATCCTATAATAAACCATAATGGAAAGGAATATGAAAAAGCGTAAGTATATATAACTGAATCACTTTGCTGTTTACCAGAAACTAATACTACATTGTAAATCAACTATATTTCAATAAAAAACAAAAACACACAAGCATGCAAACACACAGTCTAAGTTGAGAACCATTGTTTTGAAAAATTAAGCGTTCTTCAAAAAAAAAAAAGACACAGACTTCTATCATGTCCTGCCATCTAAAAACAGGAAGGGCTGCCTAGCAAGTGGGGAGAGCTTATCTTCACTGGAGAAATGCAAGCAAAACTGGAAGAGCATTTTCATGGAGGTAATAAAGAGATTCAACCATCCTGGACTCAGTGGGTCAAAGCCTTTCAGGTCTTTGCTACTTTAAAGGTGGTTTGAGGACCAGGAGCATCACCTGGGAGCTTGTTAGAAATGCAGAATCTCAGGTGACTTGTATGCATGCTGGTGTTTAAGAAGCACTGCTCTAAGGTATCTCAGATTCTCTAAGAGGAGAGAAATAATACTGCAGTCCCTCAGCAGCCTCCAGAGATCTGTCCTTTTAACTTTAAGTAAGTTTAGGTTTTGAGGCCGGGGAAGGCAATGGCACCCCACCCCAGTACTCTTGCCTGGAAAATCCAATGGACGGAGTAGCCTGGTGGGCTGCAGTTCATGGGGTCGCTAACAGTCGGACAGACTGAGCGACTTCACTTTCACTTTTCTCTTTCATGCACTGGAGAAGGAAATGGCAACCCATTCCAGTGTTCTTGCCTGGAGAATCCCAAGGATGGGGGAGCCTGGTGGGCTGCTGTCTATGGGGTCACAGAGTCGGACACGACTGAAGTGACTTAGCAGCAGCAGCAGGTTTTGAGGCTATGAAGCAGGAACCCTTCTCTAAATCTTTTTCCTGTCCTCAATCCACCATCTTCAATCCATTGCTTGAATTATTTCTTTGTCGTCTCAAAAGCTACAGATGGAAAACTAAGGGGAAGAATGGAAAAATATTCACTTTGCCTCTAATCCAGGTCCAGAACCAAAAGAATGAAAAAGCAATATTTCAAGATCATCTCCTTTACTAAAAATAAAAGTAGGATTTACCATGTTCTCATATGGGCCATAACA
This sequence comes from Oreotragus oreotragus, assembly GCA_006410675.1. Taxonomy (NCBI): domain Eukaryota; kingdom Metazoa; phylum Chordata; class Mammalia; order Artiodactyla; family Bovidae; genus Oreotragus; species Oreotragus oreotragus. Next base: position 514,598 of record SJYX01019490.1, read on the forward strand.
CTTATACAGGTTTTTAAATCCCTTATCGTACTTAGTCTTCATAATTACAAGGTAATGATTATCATTTTTTTCTTTCATTTTACAGATGATGAATCTGAAGCTCAGAAAGGGTAAGTGACTTGCTCAGCCACACACAGCCAGTAAGAGGGGGAGACAGGTCTTGATGCCAATGTTCAAGTTCTTAACCACGAAGTCACGTACTTATCGCCTTTAGAGAAAGCCTGTGGTCTTCTGTTCTCTTCAACAAGCAGTGAAAGTAGTCCAAGTCTGTCAGGTTCCCATAAAGCTCAACCCAGTTCTCCAGGGACGCAGCCGGGCCACTGGCTGGGCCGCTCCAAACACAGGCGCGCCGGGGCCTCAGGTCTCAGCCCTCCATTATGTTCTGTTCATTACACAGGAGGACTTAGAGGTCATGCCTTCAAATCCTGGCCCCTTCCTCATTATCTGCTCCAGCATCAGAGTCCTCCCAGTCCTGTATTGACTTGCTTTATCTCCTGGCTGCTGTCCCATCGCCATTAGATCCCAGGCATTTGAGCAAAGCACACAGCTATCCAGTTCTGGCTGAACAGAACTGACTCGCCGCTTCTCCTCTGTAATTTTGGGCATAGTCTGAGAGGATTTAGAAGGTGTCATTGACTTGGAATTACAGTTCTTTGTTACAGAATGAATTTCCGGACCACGCTGAGGAGGCCAGCATTCCCCCTGGCTCCCACACAAGCAGCTTTGTTCCCCTTCAAAGTGTCCCTCTAATTGCACTGTGAACATTCACTCTGGACTCTGCTGAGTCTCAAGGAGGAACCTTATCAAAGAGGACTCAGACTTCCTCTAGGTCTTAACATCTGTGGCCTTCATTTGGAAATTCATCATGGGCTGCGTATTCTCTTTGGCTTCTTATTGAATTTTTAATTCCCTATAGCTACTACACTCTTCCATGCTTTTGCCATATATGCCCAACTGGGCCCCTTAAGGCAGGGGCCACCCTTTAGTTACCTTTGTTCCCATCGCACCAGTCTGGCACACCACCTTGCCTGTGTTAGACAGTAAATGACAGCAGAATTGATTAAAAACTGACTGAATTTTACATATTACCAAGCACATCTGTTGCTATGTTCAAAGCGAATTCACTCTTCCAGATACAGAACTTATTTGGATGAAGGGGGTCACAACGGGGAGAAAACTAAGCATACTGAGCGCCTGAAGCAGATGAGGCTATGTAAAAAAGTCCTAACATTACAGTTTCAGCCCTAAAAGAGGTAACAATAAAACTTGCTCCCATGAGGTAAGACTAAGCTATTAATCCCCCTGGTACAGCTGGAAACACAAAAGTTTCTTGAAGTTCAAGGATCCCAGGCCACCTGGTTAGACAATATCCAAGCCAAAACTTCTTCCTCAGCTGCTCTTGTTAGCACATACTCTAATTTTCAAACTGCTTCAAGAGGATTCTGGGAATTTTAAAATAAAGTAGCCTGAGAAATGGGCCACATAGTATTTTTTTTTCTTTCTAAAAACAAACAAACAAAACTCCTGCTAGAAAAAGCAGGGTATTTCCTCTAGTAATAAGGGGTGGAGAGGGGGTTAAGTAAAGTATTTTAAAACTTATATACAAGGTACTGATTCACGTTTTGAAATACTGTCAGGTTTCTCTTCTGTCTTCAAGAATAACTCTTTCTGGTCTACTTTGCGCTCAATGAATAGTTCCAGAGAGCCAACTATGCCCTGTAGCGGCCTACTCTATGCACGGATAAAAACAGACGTGGGCTGCTGGCTATTTTACACTGGGTTCCTTCAGTATTGCAATTTCTTCTGCTCTAATTATCAGCCTTTACCCTAGAATCTCTAACAGGGTCAGAGAAACCCCCAGCCCCCAAGGCAAGGCAGAATAATACAGTAACCAAAGCACAGACCTGGAAAAAAGTTCATGTCTATGTTACTCTACATGATGACCTCACAGGGAAAATAGGGCTGAAAACACTCCTCATTTTGGAGTGCCTGACACTTTTATAAACACTCATTCATATCTACAATATTTTTTAAATTTATAACTTATGTGAACAAATGAGAAGCTTCTCTCAAGAAGTTCCCATAAAAGCCAACACTTTAAGACATTAGTTCTGATACATTCACGGGGCACACACCTCAGCCTTGCATAGTTCCCCAGGCTGAGTGAGAAGACAGTCTGCTTCTACTGCCAGCCATCCCAAGGCTCGGGGACTCCATGTAGCTAGACTATGGAGGATTCTGGGCACTACATGTTAATGCATGTCAGTTCTCTCTCCTTACTGGTCCCCTCACTCCCCAGGGGTGAGAGTGAACTGAGGACCTCTCTGCAAGGCAGCTAAGGATGCCTCCTCAGGCAGCACCTTTAGTCACAGAGATGTTCTGGGCACAAAGAGCCCAGTGGAAATCATGGTCCTGCTCAGGAATTCATGGAGCTTTTAGCCCAGGGCTACTGCATTGTTCCTTCCACAGTATTTTCAGGACCAACCATCACCCTGGGGGCTATGAGGCATGGCAGGCCTGGCTTCCTGGATGACTGCTGCTGCTGCTAAGTCGCTTCAGTCGTGTCCGACTCTGTGCGACCCCACAGACGGCAGCCCATTGAGCTCCGCCATCCCTGGGATTCTCCAGGCAAGAACACTGGAATGGGTTGCCATTTCCTTCTCCAATGCATGAAAGTGAAAAGTGAAAGTGAAGTCGCTCAGTTATGTCCGACTCAGCAACCCCATAGACTGCAGCCTACCAGACTCCTCCATCCATGGGAGTTTCCAGGCAAGAGTACTGGAATGGGACGCCGTTGCCTTCTCCTCCTGGATCACTACAGAATTGCAAAGAGGCTTTCCAAGTCCCTTGCCTATATGTTTTGCATCAGCCCATGCAATTCTCTCACATCTCCTCACACTGCAAAGTGTTTTCTCCAGTTCTTCTTACAATTCCTACTAAGCTAACAGTGACGTATCTGCTAGCACTTAACAACAGAAGGCTTAGTTTTGTTAGGTGGTTAGAATAGGAAAAAGGAGTCCAGAATGGTGGTGGCTAAAAGACAAGGGAAAAGCCTGCGAAAATAGGACAAAGGAAGGTCCCAGGACCAGAGTGAGGACCTCAGGTGAAACAAACAGCACTCCTGGCTAGCCCAGCTTACACAGGGCAGGCCCACGGGGAGGAGAAAAAACATAAAAAGAGGAGCCAAAGGGCCAGGGGCCCCCCTCCCTCCCTGTCGCATATGAGCCATCTCTCTCCTCTTGGAGTTTTTTGGGTCGACATGCCCTCACGCTTTGAGGATGTATTTTCCTTTTATTTTCTAAATAAAACTGAGCTGTAACTCGGAGCTGTAACACTGGTCTGTCCAAGAACTGAGACATGGTCTGTCCAAGGGCTTCAACGTCCATCGCTTCAAATTTTTGTTGTGACGAGACAGAACCGAGGAAATTACACACTCCCACGACAACTAAAAAGCCTCTTNGACTCTTAGCGATCCCATGGGACTGCAACCTATCAGGCTCCTCCGTCCATGGGATTTTCCAGGCAAGAGTCCTAGAGTGGGCTGCCATTGCCTTCTCAATACATCCTTCCAAACCCTGGACTCATAAAGATTTTTTAAAAATATTTTCTCCTAAAAGTTTAGAATTTTGCTTTTGTCTTTAATCTAGTCAGAACTGACATTTGCTTATGGGGTGATGTAGGAATCTATTTCTCCTCCCACACCCATCTGAATAACAAATTATCCCAGTATTATTTATTGAAAAGTTGCTGATTCTAGTTTTCCAATATGTGAATTTTAAGGATCAAGCATGGGAAAGAAAGGTACTTTGCCTTCTGTTTTGGATTCCATTGCCTCCTAGTGCTGCATCTTTAAAGGAAATCTATCTCAAAATGTTTGATCCTAGTGGAACATCACTGAATATTCTGGCAATATGACACAAGCTTTTCACATTTCCTTCAAACTCATGATGGGTGTTTCGTCAAATGACCTCCTGCTCCACTTCCAAATTCATAGATGCTGAAGCATCTGTGCCTGGTATAGAATAGTCACTTTGTATATGATGATTATTTCTCAATTTTCGGCATTTGGGGAAGTCTACAGGTGGCCAACTTGTAGACAGTTGCCAGTGTCTATCACAGACATTACAGCTAATCACACGAGTTCTTACTCTTTAAGCACAAGATAAGGTTTCACTCTCCTAAAAGAATTATGGTCTAACTCTTACACATGAGAAGAAGCATAAAGCTGGAAAAGCCCCCCATTGTTACAGGTTTTGAATATTTTTATTACTGTACCGTATACAAAATAAAAAATAAAATTAGAAAAAGATCTTAAACAGACAGAAAAAGATCTTACTTTCCTGCCATCCTTAGAGTTACAAGTGATCATGTGATTTACTTGGGCCAATGAAATGTGAGTAAAGGCAACGTTATACCTCCAAACAGATAAATTTAAAATCAAGCTTCTTTCCTGCCCGTGTCCTTGAATCTTGTGTCAAGATGTAACCTCCATGAGCCTGATTCATTAGATGACTGACATCACTGGACATTTTGCTTAAATTCTTGGTTAAGTTGTTGTTATAATATACCATGCTGGCTTGTTTTAAGCTACTGGGGCTGCTTGTTACCATAGCATGACATAGCCTACCTTAACTGATACTCCACTAAAACCATCTCAACTTTGCTAAAAACAAATAATATCTTACTACCAAAAAAGAACAGGATTTAGAGGCTGAAAGCAAATGGTCCAATACAAATTTAGTAAAGGTATCTCTAGTTTCCCTTTAGCTTGAGATTTTAGGTAAGCTAGAAAAAAATCCAGATATGCATTGTCCAATATAGTAGCCACTAGTCATGTATAACTATTGAGCACTTGAAACATGCCTTATGTGAAGAGATGTGCTACACAAATACATGAGATTTAGAAGACTCAACCTGAGAACAAGAATGTAAAAATAACTCAAGTCTTTTTAATGTTCATTAATTGCAGAAATAATATTTGGATATATTGTACTAGATAAAACAACGGACATGAGTTTGGGCAAACTCCAGGAGATAGTGAAGGGCAGGGAAGCCTGGTGTGCTGCAGTCCATGGGGTTGCTGAGTCAGACACAACTTAGACGTGAAAAGCAACAAAAATTTATTCTTAAAATTTTAGTGTAGCTTACAGAAAATTACATATGTGATTTGCATTTGTGGCTTGAATTATACTGTGATTGGGCAGCACTGATCTAGACCAGGGGCCAGGAAAGGATGGCCTGTGGACAAAATTCAGCTTTCCACTTGTTTTTTCTTTTTTTGGAGTGAAAGAGTGAGACATCACCTTTATTTCTTAATTTCATCACCCTAATGTCTTTATATCTTCTTTATTTTCCATTTCCTTCTGTCTGACTTCATAAGAAATTGGAGAGGTGAGTCAAGGACTGGAAGCACCTTTCTGCTCAGTAGGCACTCTGCATTGGAAGGACGGTAGGAACCAGAAACACGAGTCACATGTGTATTTTAAAATTTTCTAACAGTACCCTTCAGTGAAGAGAATTCTTATCAAGGAGGGATTGATTCAAGAAGGACATAAGCTCATCTCCTCCTGCTAGTGTGCATGGGCAGTGACTCACCACAGGGACAGAGGAATTGGCTGTAGCAGTCCTGGAAGGTGCCTCGTCCACCATTTGTTTTCATAAATAAAGTTTTATTGGAAATTAGCCACACTCATTCATTTCTGTATTGTCTACAGCTGTTTCTTGCTGCAGTGGCAGAGTTGAGCAGTTGCAACAGACACTGCATGAACCAAAAGGCTGAGGTATTTACAACTCAGTCCTTTACTTCAAAAGTTTGCTGACCTCTGATCTAGCCAATACAGCTTGGGAAAACATTCCAAGGGTAATGTTCTCATCTAAGCATTTCTCTCAGGGTATTTCTGCAAAATGCTCCCTCCCCAATTCAATTGATTATACACGTATTGAGGGTTTCATGTGGTAGTGTCAGTTTGATTTCTATATATACAATATCCTGATCTCTCATTTTCTTAGATTCTTCATCTGTAATGATTTTGAATCCATCCTGCTACAGTCACTCATTCCCATGGCCATCTGTAGATTTTTGTCATTTCATACTCTTTGTTACACATCCATCCATAGTCANATTTCCTTCTCCAATGCATGAAAGTGAAAAATGAAAGTGAAGTCGCTCAGTTGTGTCCAACTCTTAGCGCCCCCATGGACTGCAGCCCACCAGGCTCTTCTGTCCATGAAGTTTTCCAGGCAAGAGTAGTAGAGTGGGGTACCATTGCCTTCTCCAGGTCACACAGCTAGTAGGTGGTAAAGCCAGAGGTCAAAAACAGGTGTGTGAATGCAAAGCCCATGTGCTTACCCACCTGAAGAAATAAGAACATCCTATTTCTGTCAAGTGATAGCTGAGCTTTCCTAGGAGCAGGAGAACAAAGCTGCAGTCCACACTCAGACACTAACTTAGATACAGCATCCACCCCTCCTGGACTTCACCTCTCCCTTCACTGCCCCAAAAAGTTATCTGAAGGTGAAAATCAGATCATAAGGTAAAAGCGGCTTGCATTTTAGGAAAATGCTACATACACCTAAAATGTTAAAATTAACCTAAGAATTAATTTTTGGAAGTATCTGAAATAAGTTTACAATAGTAAGTCTTACTGGTCAGGCATATATTTTAAATCTCTGCAGGGTTTTTTTAAATTTTTATTTATTCATTTATTTTTGGCCGTGCTGGGTCTTTGTTGCTGTGGACTTATCTCTAGTTGCTGCAAGCAGGGGCTACTTCCTAACTGTGGTGCAGGCTTCTCATTGCAACAACTTCTCTTGTTGCGGAGCACAGGCTCTAGGGCCTCAGCCATTGTGGCCTGTTAGCTCAGCAGTTGCAGCTCCCGAGCTCTACAGCACAGGCGCAACAGTTACGGCACACGAGCATAGCTGCTCAACAGTATGTGCAGTCTTCGTGGACCAGGAATGGAACCCATGTCTCCTGCACCGGCAGGGGATTCTTTACCACTGAGCCACCAGGAAAGCCCTGTGTGGGTTTTTTTAACTACGAAAGCAAAGCATGCTCATAACAAGAACAGATGATGCTGAAGCATATAAAGTGATTTTTTTTTTAAGGGAGAAAATGAGAAAGAAAAGAAGTTTTCCCCTCTGGGTTCAGCCTAAGTATTTTTCAAGATTTTTCTAAGAACGTACTAATATAGTATACATACAGATTTATATGCATATACTATTTTGTTTCTCAAAAATCAGGATCATATTCTATACTTTTGAAACTTCTTCTTACTCAATACTGTATTTTTAACATATCTTCACATCAGAAATATTTGTACAGAATTACCTCAGTTTTTTTAATCAACACAACAGCATCATACGCATCAACTACAATTTAATCAGTTACTTGAAAAACACTTGGATTATTAGTATTTCAGCCATATACATAAGAACCTTTAGTTGACAGTATGTGTCCCAGTGACCCATCAACTGATTAGGGTTATGATGTTTGGTATCAGTACTGAAAGACAGCATATCTTCAGTTGAATAAAAGATCTAACGTATATATAAAACCATTTCAGCTGCCAAGATCACTAGTTTTTCAACAAACATCCAACTGAACACCAAATCATTCATTCGTTCACTCATTCATAAGTACTTCTGGTCTACCAAACTCCATTCCAACCCCAAAAGGTTAAACTAAACAAAAGACCAAGCCTCACTTCCTACACTTGAGGAACTGAGGATTCAGGGGGCAGACACAGTCATCAGTGCATTCTGAATCGTGTTTAAGAGCTAGTCTAGATTAAAGTGAAGGAGCATGTCAGTCTGAAGGAGATGCAGGTGCCTGAGAACAAACAGCTAAGAGGTGCCTGCGGTAGAAGTTTGCTGCAATAAGAAAACCACAATCAGAGATAGGGCAATCTGATTTTACAAGATCTTATAAAAGCACTCAGGGTGTTCAGAGAACTTAGACCATTCAATACAGAAAGCTTCTAGAAGGGAAATGCCAGGAAAGAATGATGGAAAGAGAAATTGAAATTGAGGTTGAAAGGCCTTGACTGTAAAGTTAAGAAATTTGGATTGGAGGTTGCCAGAGGGGAAATACCTTTCTAGGGGCACTTTGGATATACCACAATTTCTTTATCCATTCATCTGTAAATGGACTTTTGTGTTGTTTCTGGGTTTTGACCACTACAAATAAAGCTGCTATGAATATTCATATATGAGTCAGCTTGAATCCTTTCTTTTCTCTTGGGTAAATAACTAGGAGCGGAATAGCTAGATAACAAAGGAGGTGTGTGCTTAACTTCTTAAGAAATTTGCCAAACTATTTTCCAAAGTGGCCATACTATTTAACTTTCCCACCAGGAGTGTAGCAGTCGAGTATCCACATCCTTGCCAACGCTTAGTATGGTCAGTCTTTCAATTTCGAGCAATTCTAACAGGTACTAGTGTTATCTCATAGCATGTATCAATCAACATATGAATTGTTTTAATTTGTATTTTTTAGATAACAAAGGAGGTGTGTGCTTAACTTCTTAAGAAATTTGCCAAACTATTTTCCAAAGTGGCCATACTATTTAACTTTCCCACCAGGAGTGTAGCAGTCGAGTATCCACATCCTTGCCAACGCTTAGTATGGTCAGTCTTTCAATTTCGAGCAATTCTAACAGGTACTAGTGTTATCTCATAGCATGTATCAATCAACATATGAATTGTTTTAATTTGTATTTTCCGAATTGATGCTTTTGAACTGTGGTGTTGGAGAAGACTCTTGAGAGTTCCTTGGACTGCAAGGAGATCCAACCAGTCCATCCTAAAGGAGATCAGTCCTGGGTGTTCTTTGGAAGGAATGATGCTAAAGCTGAAACTCCAGTACTTTGGCCACCTCATGCGAAGAGTTGACTCATTGGAAAAGATTCTGATGCTGGGAGGGATTGGGGGCAGGAGGAGAAGGGGACGACAGAGGATGAGATGGCTGGATGGCATCACTGACTGGATGGACGTTGAGTCTGAGTGAACTCCGGGAGTTGGTAATGAACAGGGAGGCCTGGCGTGCTGCAGTTCATGGGATCACAAAGAGTCGGACACAACTGAGCGACTGAACTGAAGTGAATGACTAATGATGCCAAACATCTTTCCATATGTTTGTTATCCATATTCCTTCTTTGATGGAGTGTCTTTTCATATTATTTCCTCATTTTTCTTTAACTGGGTGGTTTTATTATTCAATTTTAAGAGATCTTTATAAATCACTGTACAAACTCCTTATCAGAATTACGCTGTGCAAATATCTTCTCCCAATCTGTGGCTTTTTGTTTTTCTCATTCTCGTCTTTTCATTCTCTTAACAGTATCTTTTGAAGAGCAAAAGTTTTCAGCTTTGATATAGTACAATTTATCCATTTTTTGTTTGATGCATCAGGCTTTTAGTGTCATATCTAAGAAATTTTTGCCTAAGCAAAGATCACAAAGATTTTTCTCCTATGTTTTCTTCTACAAGAATTATAGCTTAGGCTTTAGATTTTGGCTTATGATCCATCTCCAGAGGGCATTTTGGACACTTGTGGGGGCATTTTTGCCACAGTGACAGAGGAAAGGAGCTCAACCAGCGACTGGTGGGCAGGGATGCTCAAGGACTTATAATACACAGGGGACACATATCTCATGTACCACAGGACTCTCTCAAATGTCCTGCCAAACATTCATGTGGGTAAATTGCTTAAAGTCACATGGATATCTATTTAGTTCTTGCTTCAAAATACCAAAAACTTTAAGTAGTTGACTTGCCTTGAAAGTGAAAGTGAAATCGTGTCGACTCTTTGCGACCCCGTGGACTGTAGCCCACCAAGCTTCTCTCTNCACAGAGTCGGACACGACTGAAGTGACTTAGCAGCAGCAGCAGGTTTTGAGGCTATGAAGCAGGAACCCTTCTCTAAATCTTTTTCCTGTCCTCAATCCACCATCTTCAATCCATTGCTTGAATTATTTCTTTGTCGTCTCAAAAGCTACAGATGGAAAACTAAGGGGAAGAATGGAAAAATATTCACTTTGCCTCTAATCCAGGTCCAGAACCAAAAGAATGAAAAAGCAATATTTCAAGATCATCTCCTTTACTAAAAATAAAAGTAGGATTTACCATGTTCTCATATGGGCCATAACACTTATACAGGTTTTTAAATCCCTTATCGTACTTAGTCTTCATAATTACAAGGTAATGATTATCATTTTTTTCTTTCATTTTACAGATGATGAATCTGAAGCTCAGAAAGGGTAAGTGACTTGCTCAGCCACACACAGCCAGTAAGAGGGGGAGACAGGTCTTGATGCCAATGTTCAAGTTCTTAACCACGAAGTCACGTACTTATCGCCTTTAGAGAAAGCCTGTGGTCTTCTGTTCTCTTCAACAAGCAGTGAAAGTAGTCCAAGTCTGTCAGGTTCCCATAAAGCTCAACCCAGTTCTCCAGGGACGCAGCCGGGCCACTGGCTGGGCCGCTCCAAACACAGGCGCGCCGGGGCCTCAGGTCTCAGCCCTCCATTATGTTCTGTTCATTACACAGGAGGACTTAGAGGTCATGCCTTCAAATCCTGGCCCCTTCCTCATTATCTGCTCCAGCATCAGAGTCCTCCCAGTCCTGTATTGACTTGCTTTATCTCCTGGCTGCTGTCCCATCGCCATTAGATCCCAGGCATTTGAGCAAAGCACACAGCTATCCAGTTCTGGCTGAACAGAACTGACTCGCCGCTTCTCCTCTGTAATTTTGGGCATAGTCTGAGAGGATTTAGAAGGTGTCATTGACTTGGAATTACAGTTCTTTGTTACAGAATGAATTTCCGGACCACGCTGAGGAGGCCAGCATTCCCCCTGGCTCCCACACAAGCAGCTTTGTTCCCCTTCAAAGTGTCCCTCTAATTGCACTGTGAACATTCACTCTGGACTCTGCTGAGTCTCAAGGAGGAACCTTATCAAAGAGGACTCAGACTTCCTCTAGGTCTTAACATCTGTGGCCTTCATTTGGAAATTCATCATGGGCTGCGTATTCTCTCTTTGGCTTCTTATTGAATTTTTAATTCCCTATAGCTACTACACTCTTCCATGCTTTTGCCGTATATGCCCAACTGGGCCCCTTAAGGCAGGGGCCACCCTTTAGTTACCTTTGTTCCCATCGCACCAGTCTGGCACACCACCTTGCCTGTGTTAGACAGTAAATGACAGCAGAATTGATTAAAAACTGACTGAATTTTACATATTACCAAGCACATCTGTTGCTATGTTCAAAGCGAATTCACTCTTCCAGATACAGAACTTATTTGGATGAAGGGGGTCACAACGGGGAGAAAACTAAGCATACTGAGCGCCTGAAGCAGATGAGGCTATGTAAAAAAGTCCTAACATTACAGTTTCAGCCCTAAAAGAGGTAACAATAAAACTTGCTCCCATGAGGTAAGACTAAGCTATTAATCCCCCTGGTACAGCTGGAAACACAAAAGTTTCTTGAAGTTCAAGGATCCCAGGCCACCTGGTTAGACAATATCCAAGCCAAAACTTCTTCCTCAGCTGCTCTTGTTAGCACATACTCTAATTTTCAAACTGCTTCAAGAGGATTCTGGGAATTTTAAAATAAAGTAGCCTGAGAAATGGGCCACATAGTATTTTTTTTTTCTTTCTAAAAACAAACAAACAAAACTCCTGCTAGAAAAAGCAGGGTATTTCCTCTAGTAATAAGGGGTGGAGAGGGGGTTAAGTAAAGTATTTTAAAACTTATATACAAGGTACTGATTCACGTTTTGAAATACTGTCAGGTTTCTCTTCTGTCTTCAAGAATAACTCTTTCTGGTCTACTTTGCGCTCAATGAATAGTTCCAGAGAGCCGACTATGCCCTGTAGCGGCCTACTCTATGCACGGATAAAAACAGACGTGGGCTGCTGGCTATTTTACACTGGGTTCCTTCAGTATTGCAATTTCTTCTGCTCTAATTATCAGCCTTTACCCTAGAATCTCTAACAGGGTCAGAGAAACCCCCAGCCCCCAAGGCAAGGCAGAATAATACAGTAACCAAAGCACAGACCTGGAAAAAAGTTCATGTCTATGTTACTCTACATGATGACCTCACAGGGAAAATAGGGCTGAAAACACTCCTCATTTTGGAGTGCCTGACACTTTTATAAACACTCATTCATATCTACAATATTTTTTAAATTTATAACTTATGTGAACAAATGAGAAGCTTCTCTCAAGAAGTTCCCATAAAAGCCAACACTTTAAGACATTAGTTCTGATACATTCACGGGGCACACACCTCAGCCTTGCACAGTTCCCCAGGCTGAGTGAGAAGACAGTCTGCTTCTACTGCCAGCCATCCCAAAGCTCGGGGACTCCATGTAGCTAGACTATGGAGGATTCTGGGCACTACATGTTAATGCATGTCAGTTCTCTCTCCTTACTGGTCCCCTCACTCCCCAGGGGTGAGAGTGAACTGAGGACCTCTCTGCAAGGCAGCTAAGGATGCCTCCTCAGGCAGCACCTTTAGTCACAGAGATGTTCTGGGCACAAAGAGCCCAGTGGAAATCATGGTCCTGCTCAGGAATTCATGGAGCTTTTAGCCCAGGGCTACTGCATTGTTCCTTCCACAGTATTTTCAGGACCAACCATCACCCTGGGGGCTATGAGGCATGGCAGGCCTGGCTTCCTGGATGACTGCTGCTGCTGCTAAGTCGCTTCAGTCGTGTCCGACTCTGTGCGACCCCACAGACGGCAGCCCATTGAGCTCCGCCATCCCTGGGATTCTCCAGGCAAGAACACTGGAGTGGGTTGCCATTTCCTTCTCCAATGCATGAAAGTGAAAAGTGAAAGTGAAGTCGCTCAGTCATGTCCGACTCAGCAACCCCATAGACTGCAGCCTACCAGACTCCTCCATCCATGGGAGTTTCCAGGCAAGAGTACTGGAATGGGACGCCATTGCCTTCTCCTCCTGGATCACTACAGAATTGCAAAGAGGCTTTCCAAGTCCCTTGCCTATATGTTTTGCATCAGCCCATGCAATTCTCTCACATCTCCTCACACTGCAAAGTGTTTTCTCCAGTTCTTCTTACAATTCCTACTAAGCTAACAGTGACGTATCTGCTAGCACTTAACAACAGAAGGCTTAGTTTTGTTAGGTGGTTAGAATAGGAAAAAGGAGTCCAGAATGGTGGTGGCTAAAAGACAAGGGAAAAGCCTGCGAAAATAGGACAAAGGAAGGTCCCAGGACCAGAGTGAGGACCTCAGGTGAAACAAACAGCACTCCTGGCTAGCCCAGCTTACACAGGGCAGGCCCACGGGGAGGAGAAAAAACATAAAAAGAGGAGCCAAAGGGCCAGGGGCCCCCCTCCCTCCCTGTCGCATATGAGCCATCTCTCTCCTCTTGGAGTTTTTTGGGTCGACATGCCCTCACGCTTTGAGGATGTATTTTCCTTTTATTTTCTAAATAAAACTGAGCTGTAACTCGGAGCTGTAACACTGGTCTGTCCAAGAGCTGAGACATGGTCTGTCCAAGGGCTTCAACGTCCATCGCTTCAAATTTTTGTTGTGACGAGACAGAACCGAGGAAATTACACACTCCCACGACAACTAAAAAGCCTCTTCATGAAAGTGAAAGAGGAGAGTGAGAAAGTTGGCTTAAAGCTCAACATTCAGAAAACTAAGATTATGGCATCTGGTCCCATCACTTCATGGCAAACAGATGGGGAAACAGTGGAAACAGTATCAGACTTTATTTTGGGGGGCTCCAAAAACACTGCAGATGGTGACTGCAGCCATGAAATTAAAAGACGCTTACTCCTTGGAAGGAAAGTTATGACCAACCTAGATAGCATGTTGAAAAGCAGAGATATTACTTTGCCAACAAAGGTCTGTCTAGTCAAGGCTATGGTTTTTCCAGTGGTCATGAATGGATGTGAATTGGACTGTGAAGAAAGCTGAGTGCCGAAGAATTGATGCTTTTGAACTGTGGTGCTGGAGAAGACTCTTGTGACTCCCTTGGACTGCAAGGAGATCCAACCAGTCCTTTCTAAAGGAGATCAGTCCTGGGTGTTCATTGGAAGGACTGATGCTGAGGCTGAAACTCCAATACTTTGGTCACCTCACGTGAAGAGCTGACTCATCAGAAAAGAGCCTGATGCTGGGAGGGATTGGGGGCAGAAGGAGAAGGGGACGACAGAGGATGAGATGGTTGGATGGCATCACCGACTCAATGGACATGAGTTTGAGTGAACTCCAGGAGTTGGTGAGGGACAGGGAGGCCTGGCGTGCTGTGATTCATGGGGTCGCAAAGAGTCAGACACGACTGAGCGACTGAACTGAACTGAACGACAGTTTAAAAAAAGAGGAAGGGTTTGAGGGGAGATAGTAACTAGAAGTCATATCTTCAGCCCTTATAAAAAATTGTCCTTTTCTTCCTTTGATTTCCTTTCATCTGGTCTCATTTCTTTCTACTGCTATGTGTTCCTTCATAATAGTAACAACAAAAGCTAACATTTATCAAGCTCCTCACTGATTTCAGATCCTTACATCCAAGCCTCACAACCACCCCTGGACATATATACTACCAGGATCCTAATGTTCTAGATGAGGAAACCTAGCTCACGGACTTTAAGGATCTTGGCCAAGGTCACACAGCTGCTGCTGCTGCTAAGTCGCTTCAGTTGTGTCCGACTCTGTGCAACCCCATAAACAGCAGCCCACCGGGTTCCCCCATCCCTGGGATTCTCCAGGCAAGAACACTGGAGTGGGTTGCCATTTCCTTCTCCAGGGGATCTTCCCGACCCAGGGATCGAACCCAGGTTTCCCACATTGGAGGCAGATGCTTTAACCTCTGAGCCACCAGGGAAGCCCTTAACTTCTCCTAAATCGAAAGCTTTTCCTTAAAAGCAGCAATTTCATGTTTTCTAGTACATTTGTGCCTGTGTATTTATATATCAAATTATATATTTTATTATAAACTAACTTCCTTTCATCTTTCCAATTCAGTTATGGCATTAGTCTTTTCTCTTGTGTGTGCAGCTGGTTATGCTGTCATACATTAGCAACACAAAGATACTAAAGACACTGAACTAAGAATAAAATGACTTCTGTAACAATGCCACTTAGACACTGCTGCTGCTGCTAAGTCACTTCAGTCGTGTCCGACTCTGTGTGACCCCATAGACAGCAGCCCACCAGGCTCCCCCATCCCTGGGATTCTCCAGGCAAGAACACTGGAGTGGGTTGCCATTTCCTTCTCCAATGCATGAAAGTGAAAAATGAAAGTGAAGTCGCTCAGTTGTGTCCAACTCTTAGCGCCCCCATGGNGCAGCCCACCAGGCTCCCCCATCCCTGGGATTCTCCAGGCAAGAACACTGGAGTGGGTTGCCATTTCCTTCTCCAATGCATGAAAGAGAAAAGTGAAAGTGAAGTCGCTCAGTCTGTCCAACTGTTAGTGACCCCATGGACTGCAGCCCACCAGGCTACTCCGTCCATTGGGTTTTCCAGGCAAGAGTACTGGGGTGGGGTGCCACTGCCTTCCCCGACTTAAGACACTAAAATGTCACAATTACATAATTAAAGGCTTTAGAAACTTCAACATAAACTAACTGTACAAACTTTCTAAAAATGCATTAAAAAAAAAGGCTACCTCTTCTACACATAGAGCCTAAGGAAAGGAGGAAATGGAAGCAGGGGAGGAGGAGGAATGGGAACCAACAGCATCCCAGGATGGGCAGGAGCCTTGCACAGACAATGACAAGACTGTGCTGCACACAGAGATACGCTTCATTCAGTGTCCTACCCTGAGGACCAGCCAAAACACAAAACAACATTTAAAACATTAAGTTGCCCAGGGAACCCTGCCTATCCTAAGATTCATTCATAGTTACAGACCTAAAAAGATGAAAGATGCAGATGGCCTGATAGTTGGCAAAGGAGAGCTGGGTATTGCTCCTGCCACATGTCCAGTATCACCACAAAGGGCAGGGTCCCAAACCACTAACATGGGCCCTTATCCTGGGGTGAAGGTCCTCACACGCAGTGTATAGAGGACTGTAAAACAGCTAAAGAGATACAGATATGGGCCAGGAGAGAGGCAGAAAGGAAAGAAACTTGCCCAAGTACGGGATAAAGCAGAAGTGTCCATTCAGCACTTCAATACTGGACTAGAATCCTAGCCAGGGGCACAAAGCCAGAAAAATACATAAAAAGCATTAAATGGGAAAAGAACAACATGACTGTATATGTAGAAAATCCTAAGGAACCTACAGAAGAATTACTAATCAGTTCAGTTCAGTCGCTCAGTCATGTCTGACTCTTTGCAACCCCATGAATCGCAGCACGCCAGGCCTCCCTGTCTATCACCAACTCCTGGAGTTCACTCAGATTCATGTCCATTCAGTCAGTGATGCCATCCAGCCATCTCATCCTCGGTCGTCCCCTTCTCCTCCTGCCCCCAATCCCTCCCAGCATCAGAATCTTTTCCAATGAGTCAACTCTTCTCATGAGGTGGCCAAAGTACTGGAGTTTCAGCTTTAGCATCATTCCTTCCAAAGAACACCCAGGGTTGATCTCTTTCAGAATGGACTGGTTGGATCTCCTTGCAGTCCAAGGGACTCTCAAGAGTCTTCTCCAACACCACAGTTCAAAAGCATCAATTCTTCAGCGCTTAGCCTTCTTCACAGTCCAACTCTCACATTCATACATGACTACTAGAAAACCCATAGCCAATTACTAATACTAATAAGTAAATATAGCAAAGTTGCAGGACAGAAAACCAAAATAGTTAATATACAGTAATCAACTGTATTTCTATATACCAGGAATAAGCACTGGAATATTTATTTTAAAATAGTGCCATTTACAACAGCACTTTAAAAACTTAATACACTTACAGATAAATTTAACAAAAGACATGCTTGGCCTATACACTGAAAACTACAAACCACTGCCAGGAGGAAAAAAGACCAAACCAAACAGAAAGGTCTCTCTTGTGCATAGATTTGAAGATTCACTATTTTTAAGCTGAATCTATAAATAATTTATCAGTATGAATTAATTCATTTGAATATGTTTTAACATCTTCTATGTACTGGATGGTTAGATAGGATCATTGATTAAATGGACTCAAATGAATCTGAGCAAACTTCGGGACATAGTGGAGGAGAGAAGAGCCTGGCTTGCTGCAGTCCATGGGGTCAGCAAGAGTCGGACAAAACTTAGTGTCTGAACAACAAAATGTACTGGACACTGTTCTAAATGCCAAAGACACAGCAGTGTAATACATTAAAAAAAAATCCCTGCCCCCGCAGGGCTTACATGTTAATCAGGGAAGACAAAATACACAAAATATGTACTTTAAACACAAAGTTTAAGTGCTAGGGAAGAAAACAATGCAGGAGAAGGGGATAAGGAATGACCCAGCACAAAGGAATGAAAACTCAGAGGGGTGGAGTCACCAAAGATCAGCTAAAAGAGTGGCAGTGAGGCTTATCAATACTTGGAGGGATAGCACTCCAGGCAGAGGAAATAGCAAAAATTCTGTTAGATGGGAGCAAGCCTAGAATATTCTAAGAACAACAAGAAAGGCAGTGCAGCTGGGGCAGAGTAGGCAAGGGGAGGGTAACAGTAGATGAGATCAGAGAAACAGCAGATGGCCAGTTCCAGTATGGCTTTGTAGGTCACTGTCATTTTAAAAGACTGGCTTTTATTTCAGGTGACATGTGCAGCCATTGAAGGATTTTGAACACAGTGACATAACCATGACCCCATTATACTTTAGAAGGATTCTTCTGGCTGCATGTTGAGAATGGCAGGGTCAGGAACAGAAGGAACAGCTAGGGTCTGATCACTATATTTTAGGCAAAAGACACTGCTGTCTTAGAGCAAAGCTGGTGATGGAGGTGCAAAGAAGGGAATGGCCTCTAGATAAACTCTCAAGAGAGTACACAGGGTCCACTGAAGCACTGAGTGTGAGTGGATGGGGGGCGGGACAGGGGTCCAGGTTGACTCCAAGGTTTGTGGCTTGAATACACCTTGGAATAATTACTTCCCAGGGTCAGGGAAGACTGCAGGAAGAATGAAGTTGTAGAGAGAAGCAGACAAACTGATTGGGGCCTTGATAATTTTAAGATGACTGATAGTTGGAGTAGGGAGGCTGAATTGTTGGATATATGAGTCTGACACTGAGAAGTCAGGTCATTTGAAGCTAGAGTTGAAGGTCACCAAGAGAGTGAGGGTAGGCAGAAGAGATCCAAGGACAAAACCCTAGGGACCTCAACAGGTAAGGCCTGAAGGAAGAGGAAGATCAAGAAGGGAATCTGAGGAGGAGTTGCTAGGCAGCAGGAAGAACACCAGCCGAGTGTGGTATCCTGGGAGCCACATGGAAAATTGTTCCAAAGGGAGTGATCGATCGTGCCCAACAGTGCTCACAAGTCAATTAAGACAAGGCTGGTGAAATGACCACTGGACTGGACAAGAAGGGCTAGAAGGGCAGGCAGCCAGGCTATTTGGGGTGCTATCTGGCACAGACAAGGCAGGCAAGGCTCTCTCTTGCCCTCCCCTCCCAGCTTCTCTCTCTCATCCCCCTGTCTTTGAATAGCTGTGCCCTTGATCTCAGCTCTCCGGGAAGTCGTCCCAATCAGGCCAGATCCCCCACCATAGACTCGCATGGTAGCAGGCACCCATCTCACTGCCAGTCTGGGTCCCAGAGGATTTTCCTTTGGTAGGTTGGACAGTGGGAGCAGTATCTTAGTCTACATGCCTGTACTCCAGGAGTCGAGACCAGGCCTCTTAACTCAGAAACTTACTCCCTGTACCAAGCACAGAACTGGGCACAGAATAAGCACTCAGCCCACAAGGAGGAGACTGAGGAAGGGGAGACTCACAGGCACTAGTGTGATCAGGCAGAAGCGGGAAGGTGACGAGGTGAGATGTGTGGCCAACTCAGAGTAGGGAAGGGGATCTGGCTTCCAAGGGAGGGCAAGAGAAGGCAGTGTATGAACAGAAAAAGCCTCCCTCCAAATGCAGAGCTAGACCAGGTCA
This sequence comes from Oreotragus oreotragus, assembly GCA_006410675.1. NCBI lineage: Eukaryota > Metazoa > Chordata > Mammalia > Artiodactyla > Bovidae > Oreotragus > Oreotragus oreotragus. Next base: position 533,631 of record SJYX01019490.1, read on the forward strand.
GGCATCAGAAGCCACTGGAAAAGAACTGACTACCAGGACTGCAGGGGACAGCAGAAGGCTCTGAAACCCTCTCTACCCATTTTAGACCCTTGTTTTTGACAGAGAAGCCAGCAGAGGTGGGCTTTGTGGTCACAGGCTGAGAAGCACATTTGGCCACCATGGCAGGGAGACAAGGCTGCTCCCAGCATATCAGGAACACAGAGGTTTTGTTTGAGGGTGGAAACCCATCATCTACTGCTGCAAATTAAAAACCCCAAAGAGAGTCAGTAGATAAAATGTTCATCCTTGAAGCAAGGGTAATAACCATATCTAGCACCTATCACATGCTGTAGGGAGTTATCTCATTCAATCCTCAACTCTCTCCTATCACCTGATTATTCCCTTCAAAGAATTTTATCACCATCCACAGTTATCTTGTTTGCATGTTTCTTTCCTGCTTACCATCTGCCCTCCACAACTTGAGCTCCTCTGGGCAAGAAGCTTGTCTGATCTTAAGCTACATCCCTCTGCTATCACAGCACCAGGCACAGAGCACACCACAAACATTCAGCAAAAAAATTGAAGAGCTTCATGGAAATCCTACTACCTACCTGTCCTACACATGTAGATTCTTGCTCCTCTTTCCTTTTTTACTACCTAAATGTTTAAAATATTTGTATGTTCACAGAGACAGACCTACACAACCTCGCTGCTTTTCTATTAGCAATGAAGCTGGTCCCAGCCCCAGCTTCTCTCTCCAAACAGCAAGAGCTGTCCCTTCCCAGGGTTTAAAGTCCCAGCACCCGCCCTCTGACTACTGGAACAAGCCCCTGCTCCCTCTCCCTTACCTGCCTCTGCCTCCCTTGGGTGTGCCCAGCAAATCCACTCAGCTGCCCTTGTTTGTTCATTTCCTAGGGCTGCCATAAACAAGTATTGTCAACTGTGGGGCTTAAAGCAACAAATGTATTCTTCCAGTTCTGGAGGTTAGAGGTCCAAGTCAAGGTGTCAACAGGGCCATGTGCTCCCTAAAGGATCTATGGAAGAAACTTTTCTCTCTACTTTCTCTCTGCTTCAGGCATCTATCAAAAACAAGCCTTGACGCTTTTCGGCTTGCAGCTACATAACTCCAATTTCTGTCCCATCTTCACGTGGCCTTCTCAGTTCCTCTTCATCTCTTCTTTTAAGGACACCAGTCACATGGGATTAGGGACCCAGCCTGCTCCAGTAAGATCTCATCTTAACCAGTTACATTTGCAATGACTCTACTTCCAAGTGAGATCACATTCTGAGGCACTGGGGGTTGAGATTCCCTCATCTTTTAAGGGGACATAATACAACATATAAATCCTCACAGAAAGCGCTGGTCTCTCCTTTAGGTGTCCACAGCCTGTACCTTAGTGCAATGATCATGCTGCATTCTAATTATTTTCTAATGAATTCTCTTCTATTCCAACAAGGATGACAAAGAGATTCTACCACATGTACCAACTCAAACATATAATTAGTGAAAAAATTATTCAATGGACAAGTGTTGTCACAGGTGAAGAAATAAGGGAGGGGCAAACGTGGGCTTGAATGGAGATGTGAAGCATGGCGGGGAAGGGGGTACTCCTGGACAATATAGGTTTGTGGTAACACAAATTCTAATAAAGTTGGGATAAGACTTGGGATTCTCCATTTCTAACAGGTTTCCTGGAGCTGTTGATGCTATTGGACTATGGTCCATCCCTGAGGGCAGAGACCAAGTCTTATTTATGTTTGTATTTTACATTTCATGGTCCAAGGCTGGAAGAATGAGTGAATATTAAACTGCTGCAATCTACTTTAAAAACTAGGGCAACTGAACTCCTGCTATTCCTCTCATTTAGTTGCCCTTCAGAAAGACCCTCTGGCAGGTATGCGTCAACTGCTGGCCTGGAATGTTCTCCTGGTAGCCCACCACCTTGTTTAGGGAGGGCAGCTCTTCACCCCTGCAGACCACAGGTCTCAGCTCTGCAGATTCAGCTTTGTGGAGCTAGGGAAGTAGTTTCAAGGCCAGACCAAGTTCATCTCCTCTCACTTGCATGAGCTTGGAGAGGCTTCATGTGAAGCAATTCCATCTTTCTGCGTGTCTCAGAGGATGGTGGGGAACAAGACTCAGCATGTAATGAGTTTAGGGTGGTGATGCCCTTTAGCTACCCTAGCTTACTTGGCAGACCAGCTCTCATTGCTATTTCAGATGGTGCTCCTCTAAGTTACCATCCTCCACCCTGGCCCTGCCAGCCCCTGGTCTGGGACCCCATCTCCACCAAGAGTGGCCAGAAGCTTCAGCAAGCAAGAGCTTGGTCCCCAGTGCTCAGGAGGGCGATGCAGACGACCAGATGGTCTTCTACACCTACAGAAGCACACATGCGTGTGCACACACACACACACACACTGCACAGGTCAACTATCTGGGATTTCTGAAGCAGGGTGGTGGGGTCTAGAACAACCCTGCTTTGCACTCCCACAGCTCCATGTGCAAAATCCAGCAACAGTTTGGTCAGAGCTCCTTCGGGGTCAACTAGAGGGCACCTGATTTTGCCAAGAAACACGTGTCCAATTCCACATGTGAGCCTTGCTTTTGCTGACAGGCCATGACTGTAGCTGGGAAGGCAGGGGAAGTGGGTGGATTCTTTCTGTTTCAGGGGTGACAAAAGTGGAGTGGCTGCTGCTGCTGCTGCTAAGTCGCTTCAGTCGTGTCCGACTCTGTGCGACCCCATAGACGGCAGCCCACCAGGCTCCTCCATCCCTGGGATTCTCCAGGCAAGAATACTGGAGTGGGTTGCCATTTCCTTCTCCAGTGCATGAAAGTGAAAAGTCAAAGTGAAGTCACTCAGTCGTGTCCAACTCCCAGCGACCCCATGGACCGCAGTCCACCAGGCTCCTCCGTCCATGGGATCCTCCAGGCAAGAGTACTGGGGTGGGGTGCCATTGGGACTGGCAGTTAAAGCTCAGAATGAAGGTGGAAGAGAGAGCAGTAAAATAAAGGGCCTGGTTGGAGTCAGGTGACGATTGCTTCTTACTTAGACACTGCATATTTAACAAAGAACTACTGAACTAGGTTATCAGTCATGATACATTTTAAGTTATCTATTTTAAAAAAAAATTCAACATTAATAACAAACATAGGACTTAACCTAATAAAAAAGTCAATTTTCTGATTCTGACAGTCTACTACAATTATAGAAGGTATTACTGGGGAAAGCAAGGTGAAGGCTACACAGCAATTCTCTATACTATTTTTGCAACTTCCTCTGAGTCAAACTATTTCAAAACAAGTTGTTTTAAAAATTAACAAACACACAAAGATAATACTGCATCTAAAATGTTATTAAAAAATAAGGTCAAAAATCTAAATTTGAGGTTTTATGTAAACCCTCAGTTTTCTCAAATTTTGAAGTTTTGTGTAAATCCTCAGCTTTCTCCGGGGAAGGCAATGGCACCCCACTCCAGTACTCTTGCCTGGAAAATCCAATGGACGGAGGAGCCTGGTAGGCTGCAGTCCATGGGGTCGCTAAGAGTCAGACATGACTGAGTGACTTCACTTTCACTTTTCACTTTCATGCATTGAAGGAAATGGCAACCCACTCCAGTATTCTTGCCTGGAGAATCCCAGGGATGGGGGAGCCCGGTGGGCTGTGGTCTATGGGGCTGCACAGAGTCGGACACAACTGAAGACTAGAGATCTCTTCAAGAAAATTAGAGATACCAAGGGAACATTGCATGCAAAGATGGGCTCAATAAAGGACAGAAATGGTATGGACCCAAGAGAAGCAGAAGATATTAAGAGGTGGCAAGAATACACAGAACTATTTAAAAAAAATCTTAATGACCCATATAACCACAAAGGTGTGATCACTCACCGAGAGTCAGACAGCCTGGAGTGTGACGTCAAGTGGACCTTAGAAAGCATCACTATGAACAAAGCTAGTGGAGGTGATGGAATTCCAGTTGAGCTATCTCAAATCCTAAAAAGTGCTGCTGTGAAAGTGCTGCGTTCAATATGCCAACAAATTTGGAAAACTCAGCAGTGGTCACAGGATTGGAAAAAGTCAGTTTTCATCCCAAACCTAAAGAAAGGCAATGCCAAAGAATGTTTAAACTACTGCACAATTGCACTCATCTCACAGGCTAATAAAGTAATGCTCAAACTTCTCCAAGCCAGGCTTCAACAGTACGTGAACCGTGAACTTCCAGATGTTCAAGCTGGATTATAAAAGGCAGGGGAACCAGAGATCAACATCCACTGGATCACAGAGAAAGCAAGAGAATGTCAGAAAAACATCTACTTTATTGACTACGCTAAAATCTTTGACTATATGGATCACAACAAACTGTGGAAAATACTTAAAGAGATGGGAAGAGCAGACCGCCTTACCTGCCTCCTGAGAAATCTGTATGCAGGTGAAGAAGAACCGGACATGGAACAACGGACTGGTTCCAAATTTGAAAGGAGTACGTCAAGGATGTACATTGTCATCCTGCATATTTAACTTACATGCAGAGAAGGCAATGGCACCCCATTCCAGTACTCTTGCCTGGAAAAATCCTATGGATGAAGGAGCCTGGTGGGCTGCAGTCCATGGGGTCGCGAAGAGTCGGACACAACTGAGTGACTTCACTTTTACTTTTCACTTTCATGCACTGGAGAAGGAAATGGCAACCCACTCCAGTGTTCTTGCCTGGAGAATCCTAGGGAGAGGGGAGCCTGGAGGGCTGCTGTCTATGGGGTCCCACAGAGTTGGACATGGCTGAAGTGACTTAGCAGTAGCAGCAGCAGAGTACATCAGGCAAAATGCCAAACTAGATGAAGCACAAGCTGGAATCAAGATTTCCAGAAGAAATATCAATAACCTCAGACATGCAGATGACACCACCCTTACAGCAGAAAGTGAAGAGGAACTAAAGAGCCTCTTGATGTAAGTGAAAGAGAACAGTGAAAATGCTGGCTTAAAATGCAACATTAAAAAAACCTAAGATCATGGCATCCGGTCCCATCACTTCATGGCAAATAGATGGGGAAACAATGGAAACAGTGACAGACTTTATTTTCTTGGGCTCCAAAATCACTGTAGATGGTGACTGCAGCCATGAAATTAAAAAATGCCTGCTCCTTGGAAGAAAAGCTATGACAAACTTAGATAGCATATTAAAAAGCAGAGACATTACCTTGCCGACAAAGTCAAAGCTATGGTTTTCCAGTAGTCCTGTATGGATGGTGAGAGTTGGACCATAAATAAAGCCGAGTGCCGAAGAATTGATGCTTTTGAACTGTGGTGTTGGAGAAGACTCTTGAGAGTCCCTTGGACTGCAAGGAGATCCAACCAGCCCATCCTAAAGGAGATCAGTCCTGAATATTCACTGGAATATTGAAGTATTGAATATTGGAAGTATGGAATATTGAAGCTCCAATATTTTGGCCACCTGATGCGAAGAACTGACTCATTCGAAAAATCCCTGATGCTGGGTAAGATTGAAGGCAGGAAGAGAACGGCATTACAGAGAATGAGATGGTTGGAAGGCATCACCGACTCAATGGACATGAGTTTGAGCAAGCTCCGAGAGTTGGGTGACTGACAGGGAAGCCTGGTGTGCTGCAGTCCATGGGGTCACAAAGAGTCAGACAGGGCTGACTGATGGAACTGTACTGATGGCTGTTTAAGAAAAGCTGTACTATCACAACATCTAGGTTGATAGCAGTACTCTATTTCTTGATTCAGGTGTTAATTACAAAATTGTTTGCATTATAAATATTATTAACATTCTGTATTCTTTTTTGCCTTTGTACTTCTCAGTATGTGAGATATAATTTTATAATAAAATGATAAAATTAGTAATAATAAAAAACCAATCATTGGATTGTTGAGTGATTAAATCAGTGCATACATGTAAAGTGCTGGCAAATAATAACATTCATACATTTACCATCAATTAGATTTTATTTCACATTAATTCATAATCATTAGAAAAGAGTCTGGAAGAACATAGAAACAACAAAACCATCAGTAGTCACTATCCTGAATGATGGTTGTTTTTTAAATAAAAGTATGGTTGATTTACAGTGTTTCAGGTATATAGCAAAACGATTCAGTTACATATACATCTATCTTTTTCAGATTTGTTTCCATTATAGGTTGTTACAAGACACTGACTTTATTTCCCAGTGCTTCTTGTCCTCGTTGTTTAGCTCCGGTATATGTAATACTGAATGATAAGGTTGCAAAGGACTTTTATTTTTGCTGATATTCTAATTTTCCCACAATCAATACAAGCTAAAAACAAACCTACAGTTCTTAGGATAAAAAAATGCTTTAAAAAATTTTAATGTGCATACTGTTTCCATGTAATACATGGAAAAAAACTGGGGGAAAGAGTTTGTAACAAAAACAAAATAGCAGATCCTACCGGAAGTCTGACTTTTGTCAGTGTCTCATAGTAGTTAGTCGCGTGTGTCCCACAGCCCAAAAAATATGGAGAGAGCATAGGGTGGAACACACACCCATGCAGGTCAAAAAATGTAACGGAGATATATTTTTAACCACACATGTAATCCCGTGTCCAAGTATACCTCAGACACGTAGGTACATATTACCAAAGAGAGGCGATATTAAATGCGGGTTAAATCTAGTTACGGAAAGCGCCTTGGCAGGCGGTAACCAAAAGCACAGAGACCATTCTGTAAGTTCCCCACAATATGGCTCCCATGGAGGTCCCAACTCCAGCTCTTCGTGCGGACCTACGGCTGCCTGCCTTCTCTCACTGCCACCAGCTCCCTCACTGACACCAACCATAGGCAACGCTGAAGAACCACGACCAGCCAGGCCAGCATCTAGAGGCGCCGGGCATCCTGCCCCTGCCTCCCTGAGGCTCACCTGCCAGCAGGCTGTTGCAGGGGGTGGGCGGGTTCTTGCTGCCCAGGACCCAGGCCCCCCCGCCTCCCTCCACAGGCAGGGTCCCAGGCAAGCCGCTGCTGGAGAGCTGCCCCTGATCCACTGGGCTCCATTACGTGAAAATAAAACACCAGCCTGTTCTGGGCCTACCCAGCACATTACTGGGAGGAAGCTATAAAAGCTGCCAACACGGGTTACCTCAAGCATGTTCCTTCTCAAATATGCCGGGAGCGAGGCATGGCCTTTCCTCTCCTCCCTGCCTTCCATCTTTCAGGCAAAGCCTTTCTGTGTCCTGTTTATTGACATCCTCGCCTCTTGGCTGGTCCAGCTGCGCCAGAGCCAGTCGCCCTCCTGGCCATTCAAAGTGCCCCCGTTCCGACCCACTGCCTGTAATGCGCACTTCCAGACCGCACGGCCCACTGGCTGCTCAAAGTCTGGCTCTGAAACCAAATAAAAAGCTTTTCATTTACACTCCAGTTTATGTGCAGCAGCTCAAAAGCCTTATTTTCATGTCTTAGGGAGCTCCCACCTGAATAAATTCGTTCTAAGTGCCACTTTTCCTTTTGTGGATTATAAAGCAGTGAGGAGGGCTGAAGGATGGCCCTGCAGGATGCCACAGGCAGGCAGGGATGCAAAGTGACCCCTCGGGGACCGAGACAACTGAGCGATGCCAGGACCCTTGACAGTGCACACCACAGCCCTGGGAAGGGCAGAAACCGCAGCTACTCTCAGCTTTGTCATAGCTGAAAACACAGCCCTGCCAGTCCTGGTTTCAAATCCCAGCTCTACAGATTTCTCGGTGTGTATCCTTGGGACATAGGCTTGCCTTAGAGCTTATTTCTTTACATATAAATAGGGACAACCCCTCAGGGAGGGGCTGCTCTAATGACTGAACAAGACGATAAAATACATAAAGTTCTTACCACAGTAACTGGCACATAGAAACCCCCTGAGAGATAGCACCCATTATCACTCAAATTCATTTTTAAGTGTGTGAGGGTACTTGATGCTAGGTGCCAGGTAAAAGCAAAATCAACATGGTCCCTGGCTTCAAGGACTCAGGGGCCAAAGGGCAACAATCCCAACCCTTTGGGACCTCTGCTACAATGGCTGTGCACACTCAAGACACAGACCAGGGAAGGAGAGCTACACCTGCCTGGGAAGATCTGGAAATAATGTCTAAAACATTCAGCTCATTTAAGGCTGATGTTATCTGGTGGTTTCCAGTCTGGTCTCATTTCCTACTTGTCTCTGCCCGCCTCCCCCCCTCCTGGGGCCTTCCCACTATGCCAACCCCACGCCGGGGCCTCTGCCTGGGATGTGCCCTCCTCCCCCAACATTCCCATGATTGGCACCCTTGCTTCGCTAGGGTTTCTGCTCACATGTCACCTTCATGGTCACTCCAAAAAGACTTCTGTCCCCTTCTGCTGTATCATTCTGCAGTCACCAATACTGCATTCAAATCTATCTGCCTGCTTTTTCATTGTGCATATTCTCCACTAGAATGGGATCTCCGTGGGGATGGGGACTTGGTTCATCGCTGTGAACTCTGAATCTAAAACAGTGCGGAATCAAATTAATGAGCCACAGTTAGAAACTGGGGACTCCTCACCCGTAAAGCACGAGGCTAACAGTGTCATGTACATGGGCATTTAATCCTTACCACATCCTACTGGCCTCTTCTGCTGGGCCATCACCAAGAAGAGTGGAGGTGGATTACTCTAGCAGTGCCATATCCAGCCCCAGTCTTCTCATCATCCTTCCAAACTTCAGTGGCTGTATTTCTGATAAACAGCTCCCAGGGAAACATCCCAAGAAGTAAGTTCAGGCCAAGGCCTCTCCTGTATCTTAGAGGCTTGCCCTCCAGAGTCTGCCCTTCCTAAAGATCAGAAAGGGCTCCACAAATCCTACCCAACCACAGCAGCCACCACGCATTAGATGCCTCTTGTTGTGGTTTAGTCACTAAGTCGTGTCCAACTCTTTGCAACCCCATGGACTGTAGCCCACCAGGCTTTTCTGTCCATGGGATTCTCCAGGCAAGAACACTAGATGGGGTTGCCATTTCCTTCTCCAGGGGACCTTCCCAGATCAGGGATGGAACCTGCATCTCCTGCACTGATAGGTGGGTTCGTTACCCCTGAGCCACCAAGTAAGTCCGCAGTGGATGCTCACGTGCAGACTTTATCTCACATCTTCCCCACACTCTCCCTCACAGTCATGACCCCTCAATCTAGAGGGGAAACTAAGGGTCAGAAAGGTTAACTCAACTTTTCATGAACACACAGTTAAGAAGTGTCAGAGCTAGGAATTTGAACCCTGGTCTGTCTGATTTCAAAGACCATGCCATTACCCACTATTTTGCCAGTGCCTCTGGGTGCCCACACGGGGTTCTGCCCTAGCTTGGGTCAGCCTCCTTGGTCACTGAGGATGCAGAGCAGATCACAGAGCATGAGCTCTGGGCCAGACAGACACACTTTCCCCACTTCCACCAGCAGGGTCCTGCCCAGGGGCCACTGAAGGCTAGGTCAGAGGCTCCTCTGCTTCACAGGAGAGCTGCTCCAGGAAGGCAGAAGACAGGGGCTCTGCCAGCACCTAGAAGGTACCTAACCCACTTTAAGTACATGAGCCCCAAACTCTCCACGCAGGTAAGCATCATCTGTGGACAAGTTATATGACTTATTAAAGTCTCAGTTTACTTTTCTATGGGAGAGATGGTCATTTACCTGTCTTCAGTTATTACTCAAAGAGATGAAGCATGTCAAATGCTTATAGCAGTACCTGGCCCGTGAGAAACACTCAACAAATGTTAGCTCATGATTGCATCCTATTTCGTAACTCAGGAAACAGACAACTAGGAAGGCAACCAACTTGCCTGACATCTCTCATCTGGTTCAGGGATTTGACCCCAGCCTGCCTGACCCCAGGCCACTTCGAGGTTGACATTAACACACTCAGCCAGTGACCAGCGGCACAGAAGAGAGAAATGTTATGTTTCAATAAAGAACTACAGCACACCCTTAGTGAAGTCTCTCAGTTGTGTCCGACTCTGCGACCCCGTGGACTGTAGCCTACCAGGCTTCTCCGTCCATGGGATTCTCCAGGCAAGAATACTGGAGTGGGTTGCCATTTCCTTCTCCAGGGGATCTTCCCGACCCAGGGATCGGACCTAGGTCTCCTGCGTTGCAGGCAGACACTTTAACCTCTGAGCCACCAGGGAAGCCCTCAACACACCCTTATAGGTATCCAATTCTGGTCCTGCTCTTTATCACTGACCTAGTTTTCACCTCTTGGTAAATTGCACTTTTTACTTTGTAACTCCCCTGTAAATTGGATTGGATCCTGCCATCTTAGACGCTTCTGTCCTCACCAAATTCTCCGTTCTTCTAGTTTCCCATTTTTTCCCAGCCTCCTGGCATGGATTCCTTGAGAACTACAACCTGACTGTCCAGTTCCTTATCGGAAGTCCAAGCTGGTGGTGGCTGACCTTCCCCTCCAGATCTAAAGAAGTCTCACAAGCTGAAGCCAGACTACAATGTGATAAAAACTTCAAAAGACTTATCACCACAACAGATCATGAACTCTCTCATTTAAATGCCTGATAGTTCACACTATCCAGCAAACATCCTCCACTGCATGAATCCAACAGATGGTTCAGGTGGTCCTGCATGAACAAAAGGTGACTGAACAAGAAATGAACTTACATGGTTCAAAAGAAGAATGTCTCCTCTGTCCTTGAACAAGAGGACAGGCGACAAAGACCCTCCCCTTGATCAAACTTTTGCTGGCTTCTCTGAGCCTCAAGCCCTCTTCTCAAAGGGCCTTGACCTTGGCCTTCCTAGGCAGGCCTGCATAGCCCAGTCTTCGCAAGAATCCTGCTAAGTCAGTTTAGAGAGAATCTCCCACCTTTGATGTGTCAGTCTTTGGCCTGCCTTTAGCAAGAATCCTGTTAGATCAGTTTAGTAAGAATCCCCTGCCCTGGATGCCTCCTCTTAGTAATTTTCCACCCACTGAGGCCTTCATCCTGCTCCTTGGGGCTAAATCCCCACCAGTCCTTGTGTTCAGAGTTCAACCCGATACTGCAGTACCCCTACTGCAATATTCCTGAATAAAACATTCTTTATTATTCTAAGAAACATCAAAATAATTTTTTCTTTAACTACCCTAAGGATTGCTTTAAGTAGGAGGGCATCTCTTCCTGAAAATTCTCCAGTCATGTCCCAGTCAAATCCCATCCCAGATTTCCTGCAAGTAACCTTTCTCTTCTGCTCAGCACGAGCAAACCTCCAACAACCAAGGCACTGCTTCTCTGCCCTGTGGATCTTTGCCTCTCGCAGGCTGGCTGCCAGCCCACCACTTCCCAGCCGTCTATGCACGCAGAGAACACGAAAATACAGAAATGCATTCCCCATCTGGAAACGCCTCAGAGCTAAACATTATGTAGGATGTGATTGTGTTCATCTACCCAAAGGGAGGCTAAGAGAAACACTGAGACAGGAGGAGACTGCTGCCGAAGGCCTGTGCGTCAGCAAGAGCTAAATTTAGCAACCAAAGCCTCTAACTTCATTCTTTTAGGAAGAAAGAGCAGCAGAAGAAAAAAATGTATGCACATATTTAAATGAAAAAAACCTCTGAGAGAGGGAGAGAGTCCACATCCTTAGTGACCTGAAGAAATGTATGAGGAGGGACCACTCTTGGGGAGCCTGCCTCAAGTCGGGTTGGGGGTCCTTTGGACCCAGTGAACGCATGATACAAAGGAAGCTGCAGACTGAGAAATCCAAACATTAAGTGCTGACAGCAAGAGGAACAGGTGGATTCTGAAAAGTTACAGATTCTGGAAAAACCTTTAACACAGGTTTTCAAACAGATTTTTTCTTCTAGTAGAGTGGCTAGTATAAAAACATACATCATCTAGGCCCCAATGCCTCCAGGGGGGACTGGAAACCTGGGAGAAGAGATGGAGACGTTCCAAGCGATACAAAATGGTCATCTGAGCACACATGTGGAGCCTCAGCTCTGTCTCTAGCCAGCTCTGCCGGGTTGAGCCATTTCCTCGTCTCTGGGCTAAGGATAACTGTCTGTGAAATAAGGGTAACAGCCTGGCTGCACTGAGACATTATAACATAGTAAGACACACTCTGTTCTGGATTTATGTGTGGGGAAGCTGGTGGACATTATCAGATACTACCCCACTCCCACCAGAATCAAGACTTCTGCTTTGACCTTGATAAAAGATCCATTATTAAGGTATTTCACCACACTCTTAGGAATGTATCAATTCCCACAAAGGGCTAATAATCTCACTGTAAACAGAATCCTCATAAGTCAGTAAGAAAAATATAAGAACCTCAACTAGAAAATGAATGAAGAACATGAGCAATTCACAAAAACATACAAATAACTTAATTCTAGGGGTGAGGGGGAGGAATGAGAATCCTTACTGGTAGCCAGAAAAAGGACATAATTAAAATTAAAATGAGAGAGCTTTCCCCACATGTCAATTAGCAAGTTCCTAAAATCTCAATAATACCCAGCAAGGGCTGGGACTCAGAATTTCAAATCCTAGTGTATCATCAGTAGACAGCAAGGCAGCCTGACTTAACCAGTGGCAACCTGGCCAGATGACAACAAAAATTCTTAAGTGGACATCCCAAGCAACCTCGTAATTCTGTTAGGGGAAGCACACTGACTGAAACTGTTACCTGGCCAGGCACCACAGTAACCATCTGCATGAGCTGTTTTACGACAAGAGGTCCTGGTAAGGAACACGGAATAAGCCACCACCAACCGGAAGAGTTCAGGCAAGGTCAAAAGGAGACACCACATGTCTGACCACCTCCCAGAATCCTTCTCTCTGGCATCCATCTTGGCTGAACAAGGTGTGCACCCCCAGAAAGGACTGAGTCAGAATGATCGGCTAAAGACAACCCGGAAACTAATCCCATCACCATAAAACCCAAGACTGCGAGCCACGCGGCAGAGCTGTTCTTCCGGGTTCCCTTATCCTACTGCTCTCCACCCAGGTGCCCTTTCCCAATAAAATCTCTTCCTTTGTCAGCAGATGTGTCTCCTCGGACAATTCATTTCCGAGCGTTAGACAAGAGCCCAGTTTCGGGTCCTGGAAGGGGTCCCCCTTCCTGCAACAATTCTGCTTCTAAAATTCTGTCCTAAAAAATTATTCAAGAATGTGTACAAAAAAAAAAATACATCTTTAAAGATTTAACCACAGTAAAAATTGGCAACAATCTTCTAATTAGAATGACGCAGCTCTATGGTGAAACATAATAAAACTAAAAAAAATCAGGCTGCAAAAAATGCAGAGATAAGGGAAATGTTTCTATTTCCTATTAAGTGAAAGACAAATTCTAAAGCTATATAGACAGTAGAATCCAATTTTATATATGATAGTGAAAGTCGCTCAGTAGTGTCCCATTCTTTGTGACCCCATGGATTATCCAGTCCATGCAATTCTCCAGGCCAGAATACTGGGGTAGGCAGTCTTTCCCTTCTCCAGGGGATCTTCCCAACCCAGTGATTGAACCCAGGTCTCCTGCATTGCAGGCAGATTCTTCACCAGCTGAGACAGAAGCTAAGCCCAAATTTTACATATAAGCCATCTCTAATACACGTAGGAACACAAATAAATACTCGAAGGACAAACAAAAGTATTACCAGTGTTATCTCGGGAAGTGGCATGATCATGGCTGGTTTTATTTTCTCATGTTTACTTTTCTGTATTTTCAAAATCCTTAAACAAATAAAAAATCTTTTATATTCAGAAAAACTCTACATCATTTTTTAAACAACAGAAAAGAAAAAAGATGTCTTTCCTTCTTTCTAATATGTAAAAGGCATTAAACAAACAACTCCAGCCAGGAACCTGCCTCAGGCCCCTTGCCCAGCACACTCTTCAGAAAACTTCTTCCTCAAGCACACCCCTGACCCCTAAGTCCCTGGGCCCTACTTTCATGTTTCCGCTCATCCTCCTCTCACCTAGGAGCCATCACTCTCTATTCACGTAAAGAAGGTGGATTGAAACGACAAGTTCCTCAGACACCAAGGGTCTGTCTAGTCCTTGTCTTGTCCAGCCTTCCACCTTTAAGCAAATGAAGCCACAGAGGCCCAGTTTTCATGATTGTTTCAGAGACTGTCAGCTCCTTGGATTCTTTCTTATAAACCCTGAGGGGGCCAGGCAGGCAGCACTCAGGGTTTAGGAGCAAAGCTGAGATTCAGCAATTGAGGGCAGGAGCCCAGAGCTGGCTTACAGTTCAGCTCTCTCCAATCCCATCAACTCCAGGTTCTCCTCAGCCAGCCAGGGACCCCTAGCTGGGAGGGCATGGGGCCCTGGCATCCCCAGCCCCATCGGGCCAGGGGCATGCCTGCCTGCTCACCCTTCAATTTTCCACTTCCTTAATTCATCCCCATATCAACCCTGTCCCTGCTCCTGATTCCAAAATGAAAAGGTTCAGAGAAATGAGGAGAACTTCCTCTCACAACTCATTAATACAGTTAACTGTCTAATCTTTTACAATCCTATCACCTCATAGATCAAGAACTTCTTATTTTCAACATATGAGTCAGAAATCACTCAGCCATGATTAACAGAAGCCACCAAAGTTGACATGGGATGGCTTAGTGGAGAAAAACGGAATTCATTGGCTCACGTTACTGGGTTGTCTGGAGCGCACATATAGCGTCAGGCATGACTGGATCTCGGTGTTCAAACATCAAGGCTCTATTTGTCTGACTTTCTCCATTTATTGACCAAGATATTCACCAACAGAACCAATAAATTGCCTTCAGTGGAAGAAATTTTTCAATAAAAAAGATATTCGCCAACAGGCTTACATTTATACCCTATCAATCCCAGCAAAAGTACATCATCTTCCCCAAGAGCTCTGGCAGAGAAGTGCTCGGAAGGACTCGACTGGCTACATTCAACAGCCCACTCCTAGGGACACAGGGCAAAGGCCAGTGCCTTCCAGTCACACAGAAAAGGTATTCTCTTCCTAGAAGGGAGTGGGAGCTGCTGGAAAGGAAAAAAAACAAGAGTTCCACCTTAACGAATCTCTCCCACTTTAAGAGCACGTTAGTTTCTTGGCACAGGCATTCACTAGCAGTGGTAAGCATGAATGACACCATCAAGCTGGGGCTACTTTGCCACCAAGGCACAATGAATTATTAGTCTACATTCAGACTACAACAACAATCTAAGTGAGAATGCATTTTTTTTAGTAAAGAGTTCTACCAATCTTAGTGAATGCACACAGCTATGTGTGACCACCACCACAATCAGGGTTCAGAACGTTTCCATATCCCCTACTCCTAGCCCCTAGCAACCACTGATTTGCTCTGAAGCCTTATAACTGAGTACCATGAAGTTATGTTTCTAGAATATCATAAAGTTCTTCAGTGTGCAGCCTTTTAAGTCTGGGAACAACCCACTCCAGTACTATTGCCTGGAAAATTCTATCAATGGAGGGGCCTGGTAGGCTACAGTCCATGGGATCGCAAAGAGTCGGACACAACTGAGCAACTTCACTATGTCGGCACACGTGTCAAGTAGTTCACTCCTTTTATTGCTGATCATTGATGCACACACACCCCCACACACACCCCACACACCCCAAATGCTTAAGTTTCCTATATGTACCCAGGAACATGGGTTACATCCAAGAGCAAAATAACGTTTTTACTTTATTCTCGTGGCACTTTCATTTTAACCGTAAGACACCAAACATGGATAAACACACACAGTTCATCAGGAAGTAAGAAATGACATGAATCTAAACAGAGCAGGCTGGCACGTGGAGGGGGTGGTGCCACTGCAATAAAGGATCAAGAAGACCCTCCGAGGGACACACAGCAAGCAAGGCAGACACCTTGCCGTTACCCTGAGGAGAAGCATTCCAGATAGAAGGAATCACCGGAGCAGAGGCCTGAGATCTAAACGGGCTTGGGGTGTTTGAGGAACAGCAAGCTGCCCAGAGGCTGCAGGGATCACAAGCGTGGAAAGGACAGGAGATGAGGTGGGAAGGAGGGCAGGGCCTCACAGACAAGGGTGATGAAATCTTTGGGTTTCACCCAAGTGAGATGGCAAACTGTCTAATCCAGACACCCCACACCCTCTGCCTTCTCCACACCGACACACAAGAGGCTGGGTCCTGCTAGAGACCTTTTCAGAACCTTCCAAGTAAGAGTCACGACAAACCCCGCCTCCACACCCACCACCTCCCCTGCTCTGACACTTCACAGAGCAAGCTCCTTGGAGCCTGGCTGCAACACCACTTGCTAGGGTCCTATGTCTCCCAGCAGCAGTCCCAGATGGGACTGCCAGATAAAATGGGTTAACCTTGAATTTCAGATATACCATGAGTGTTTTTTAATGAAAGTATGTCCCAGATACTGCATGGGACCTACCTGGTTCTCTCTTCCAGCTACTTTACAGAGGAAACAAGTACCAGCCTCCCCGTGCTGCACACCCCCCATAGCTTCATCCTCACCCACTCAGATGAGAGCCGCTCCTTCCCTCAGTCTCGGCCTCAGCCCTGGATCCAACACACTCCTGCCTGCTCAGTTTTTTGTACTATTCATTCCCCTTCTCCTCTCTGCATCTTCAACTTCTGGTCTCCCAGAGCTCTACTTTTCTCCCGCAGTTCAACATGCTCATCTTCCCCAGTTTGTTAAACCTTCCCCAGATCCTCCCATGCCATTACCCTTCCCGCCGTGTTCGGATACTTTGAATGATGTATCATCTTCCCTAGACCTCCTCACCTCCCCATGTCCAGTCAACTCCCCACTCAAGGACACCGCTCTTGCTACAATCATCAGTGACCTTCTCGGCATTCACTTCTCAAGTGCCATCTTTCTCTCCATCTCAAAGCTCTCTTGGCTTGGCCTCAGTGACACCAAATTTCCTGGCTTACTGTACTGGAGGCAGCTTCTTCACAGTTGGCTCCTTCTCCATATACGCTGGGACCCTGAGTCTCTGTCCTGGACTCTCCATGGACACATTCCATGCTCACCTTCCGTGGAAACCACAGGGTACATGAAGAAGAAGTCCTCATCTCTCTACACTTCTCTCCTGAGCTTCAGGTTCTAATGAATACAAGGCAGCTACACTGTTACCTCCTTGAGCTCAACATGTCCAAAATCAAACTAAACCAGGAAAGAGTGGACTCATATTCCCAACCTCCCTCACCCCTGGCATCACCTCCTATTTTCCATATGTGACTGGCACATCCATTAATCCATTTCCAAGTCACAAACTCAGGTTTCAACCTTGGCTCTTTTTCCTCCTTCTCTCTGATACAGAAATCCTATCAATTCTGTTCTCTAAGTGTCTCTTGATTACATACATTCTCTCCCCTATTTCAGTTACTGCTCTCTCCCCACTGCTGGAATCTCAACAGCCTCCCAGCCCGGCCTGTTTCCAGTCTTGCCCCTTCTGTTTGCACCCAGCAGCCCCATCCCTCAATGCCACCTCTCACAGGATAGACCAAGGTTCTCTCAAGATACCTCACTCTTCAGCCAGACCACACCATCTCTGGCCTCCCTCCAGGCTTCTGCACACCCCTCTTCCTCTGCCCAGTGTCCTCACTCCCCAGCAGAGCTAGCCCCGACTCACCAGCCACAAGCAGTCCGCAGAGTGTTGAAGGTGGCGGTACACTCGGGTTTCCTAGGTTCCAGCCACAGTTTCACCACTTCACAGGTGTGTGCCTTTAATCCTTCAGGAAAAGGGGAGTGATAACTGAGAGGACGTCATTGGTTAGGTACCAAACCATTTCCCCTCCTTCCTAACAGAACCCCAAATCTGTTCAGGGGCCACATGCTCATTTCAGTGAACGCATAGTGATTAGTATAACTTATAGAAACCTGCCTTCTTTTTGCCCGTGATTAATTCTGGCCAGTGCAATGTAAAAGGAAATCTATAGAGGACTCTTAGAAAATACGGTACTAGTCTTTTAGAACCAGGCAAGAGAACCCCCTGCTCAGGGCCCCAACGGGCAGGAGGGTCCCACTGATAACAGACCACAGGTATAAGTTAAACAATACATCAGCACCCCATCCCTCAGAGTCACACAGCATCATCTGTAATCCTCAACATCTGCTTTGAAGACTAACACGGTTCAGGTCCCAAAGAAATACTTCACATCTCTTGCCCTAGGTCTTGAAAACAAAAGGTAACTGCGTCCAACGCAGAAGGTTGGTAGATGTGCTTTGGCCAGCTGGAGGGACAAAGACAAACACTGCTGTAGAGTGTTGGGAGCACTTGAGAGCAGACAAATGAGCTTGTCAAACCCTTCCTCTCAGCACAAATACAGCACGTTCTTGCAAAATGAGAAATTCAGGAAGGCTGGACGTCCCTTTTCTTGCTTCTGTTCCTATTCGAGGTTCCATAGATTAGTGTTATATTAGCAACAGTGGTACATATGGCTGAGCAAATTTTTGCAAAACTGTATCATTTTTCCATAGATACATGTTATATGCAGATACACAACTCATACATATACAAAATAAAACACGCATGAAGCATAATATCAATTCTTATTTTTGGAAATGAAATGGACATTGAGCACTGTAATTACAGACATTAAATTTTAAAAACTAAAACTAAGATTTAATTTTCAAAACATTAAATGACTTTAGGCTTTTAAAGAATTTTGACTAAAATGTTAATATTAATTATCAATTGTATTCTGCCTCATTATTTTTAATAGATAAATCTAAGTATTTTAGAAGAAAAATAGCTTCTTAAAAAGACCACTTAACTACTCTCTTATTTGAATATAACTGTGAGTATGATTGTGTAATTTGGGTAATTTTGTAGGCAAGGTAAAATGCTCTTATGTTTGCACCTAACACTGGCACTGCACAATATAAACAGCAAAACTCATGCTAATAAGTTAATTTTTCTTTACCTAGAATGTTCACCAGCAAACAAAAAATATCATGACAAGAGATGACAAAAGAAGCCAAAAGTTCTGTTTTAGTATCTTAATGGTAATTTTTTCCTGCTTTTTGAAAAGGGATCTCACACTTTTCACTGGGCCCCCACAAACTATGTAGCTGGCCCTGATGGCAGAGCAGAAAGAATCTTCGTCCTTTTGGTCACTGGCCAGCCACTGCCAACCTTAGGCCCACCAATCCCAGATTTCTTGGTTGGTTATTTTTTTAAAGATTTTTTTGATGTAGGCCATTTTTAAAGTTCTTATTGAATTCATTACAATATTGCTTCTATGTTTTATGTTTTGGTTTTTTGGCCACAAGGCATGTGGGATCCTAGCTCCTCTAAGCTGGCCCTGATGGCAGAGCAGAAAGAATCTTCGTCCTTTTGGTCACTGGCCAGCCACTGCCAACCTTAGGCCCACCAATCCCAGATTTCTTGGTTGGTTATTTTTTTAAAGATTTTTTTGATGTAGGCCATTTTTAAAGTTCTTATTGAATTCATTACAATATTGCTTCTATGTTTTATGTTTTGGTTTTTTGGCCACAAGGCATGTGGGATCCTAGCTCCTCTACCAGGGTTCGAATCCACACCCCCTGCATTGGAGGGCAAAATCTAGATCCAAAGCAGTCTCCAAATTTCTTGTTTAGTCAACAGTCAATGTCATTCTGATTAAAGCCACTGTTAGGCTTTGACTTGAGGTAAGTGACTAGCAAATAGCTCAGTTCTGAGTACTCACTCTGAGCCAGCACAATGCTGAAGAGGAAGCTCTTGCAGCACTGCTTGGCACATAGTAGGGTGCCATGCAATTCACCATCTTAACTGAGTACTTTTCAGAGTTAAAAGAGGGTACATAAAAAACAATGTCAGAACCAGAGGACCTACCAGGCCAGCTAAGAGTCATCATTCTATCGTTAGTTCTTCTTGCCATGTATTAACTTGAACAGTATTCTCTGTTCCCCAAATCTGCATGAAGGGCCCACAGCACCCTTCAGGTCCTCTGCTACAGCACTGCTCACAGTCTGTAGTTCAAGAATGTCTTACAAGTCCATCTACCTGAGCAGACAGCAGCTCTAAGGAGGTGGGGCTTGGGTGTGTTCTGTCCTCCACTGCAGGCACCCACATGGCCTCCTGAAGAGTGGGTGCTCAATTTCTTCTGCAAAGTGAACTCATCTGGTCTTTCCTGTGGATGCCTGCCTGACCCTGGTGATGCCACTATAGAGTGAAATGCCCTTACATTTTCATTTGGGATTTTTGGGAATGGGACCTTTATTTCCTTCACTGACATGTCCCCTGAAGTCCTAAATGCAGTGCCCAGGAGTTGACAGTCCTCAGGCAATGCCTGTTGTGCTTCCAGCATCCTTTCCAGCAACCAGGTAACACCTGGGGATTTTAATGACAGAGGGAGGGTGAAGCGAGCATTCCTGCTGTGCTGTCTCTGGTTATAACATCTAGCTCCAGAAGACTGAGGATCAAGACGAGGGAGCCCATCTACCTAGGCACTAGGCTTTATTCCTCTCTTGTCATGTGACTTTTTTAAGCTGTGCTTTTCTGGCAGAAGCTTGCATGCATCTCACCAGATGAGGAGGAACCCAACTTCCTAGCCTCTTCTGCCCCCAGACATGGCTCTCCATATCATGAGATAGTAATCCATCTCTTCCAGCAGACCCCAGAGCACAAAATCCTCTCCCAAGAAGGAAAAGACCAGTCCAACAGAGGCTTCAATGAGCTAGAAAGGAAGGACAGAAGGAAAACACAAAGGCTGCTCTCTTTCCCGCCCGCCTTCTTTTCACATGCAATCAGCCCACAGTCCCTTTGGGGGTCAGATACAACGGTGGCCAAGCAGTTCAGCTGCCTCACCCCAGCTGCTTACCACCATCCAACCCCACTGGCAGAGCCCCATTCCACTCTCCAGAAGAAGACGAGTCCTGCTCTGGATATTCATCAGCATCAAGGACCAGCTGCAGTTTGCAGCTAACATCCTACCAGCTGTCCAGCTGCCTGCAGCCATGCCAGAGACATCACTCTACTGGGGAGCCTGCCCTGGCAGCCACTCAAAACCAGTCATGGCCCACTTTACATCGCGTCTCCTGTGGTCTGCTCTCAGGAAACCCATCCTGCAGAACACAAGTGGTGGAGAAAGTCATGCAAATACTTGAACAGCTCCCATAAGTTATTACCCATTTTGTTGTTCCCACACTGCGGGATTTCAGAAACATGCCTTACCTTTCACCACCCAGGGGGACTCTCTCCATCAGTGAGGGATTCTTTTTCTTTTCCCCCTCATTAATGCAGATGTCACTGGAGCAGCCATTAAACCTAAAATGAGATTTTGAGTAATTATCTGTCTTTAGACATAGAAGAAGGCTTTACAAGGTAAAGTAAATTGTTTCTTGAATTTTGTGGATTTTTCTTCCTGATCCTTTATATCTCACTTTCCTACTTTACAGGACTTAACAAATTTTTTTTCCTGAGTCAACTTCACTAGCTAAAAAAAGAAACACTTCTGGTTGTGGGAGGAAGGGAGGGAGAAACAAGCAAATACAATGGGGTCCCCCTGGCCCTCATCTGTTCCAAATCTTCCCCTCACAGGATGTAATGTCTAAAAAGCAAGAAAAATACTCCTTCCTCTTCCAATATTAGGCAGGATCTTGCATGCAAAGAGAAGAATGTCTGGCTACTCGGTAGGTTTTCATCTGTTTTTTAACTCACATATGGCCGAATTACCCTAGCCGCCCAATCCCATTTCCCTCTCTCCCGCAAAACCTCAGGTGCTCAGCAGGGTTCACAGCTAGTGAAGCGCATCCTGGTTCAGCCAAGGAGCCGCCACCACTTCACACCACACCACCAACCCCTCTGGCACAAAGATTTGCTCTAAGCCTCCCCAATGACTTCTGCAGATTTCTTAGGTGATGACCTGCCAAAGGGAAGCCAGGACCCCCAGAGGAAGTGGGCCACATGCCTAGTTGCTCAGTTGTGTCCAACTCTTTGCAACCCCATGATCTGTAGCCCGCTAGGCTCCTCTGTCCATGGGATTCTCCAGGCAAGAACACTGGAGTGGGTCGCCATTTCCTCCTTTAGTTAAAGTGGGCCACCCGGTAGGGTAAAATGAGTGGGCTGACTAGTCTGCACTTCTCCTGCGCCCTTATGTCTTGCTTCGAGGGACGACACAGGCGCAGATGTACACGCGCAGCCAAGGCCAGCGCGTTCCAACAGGAAGGAGTTTCCCCAGTAGCTGCTACAATCCTACCAATGCCTTTCCAAGACAGCGAGAGTGCTATTTATAAGAAGGGGAGCCAAATAGGCTAGGCCAGTTTCACCAACCCTTCTTCCCAGCTTCTGTAGTTTTCCTTCAAATTAAGCGAAGAGGCCTTCCTCCCTGAATTGCCCAATTTTTACAAGGGCAGAGCTCTCATTTAAATGACTTGCAAGGGCAGAGCTCTCATTTGAAATGACTGAGAAATCCTGACTGAGATGGCAAAGGATCTGCCTGATCCGCCCTCCCCCTCTGGCCCCACAGCCACCTATGTTTTTCCCACGCCGTACACCTAGGATTTCAAAAACACTCGTTTCTGCCCTCCCTGACCCGCATTCCCTCATGCATCTTGGCACGTGCTCCAAATTATCCTTCCTTTCTGCGCTCTCACCCCTTCCTATTACAACCAACAAGACCCTGTGTGCTCTACCCTGGCGTGCTATCTCCTCCCTGCTGTTCCTCAATATGCCCCAGGGACTTTGCACTTGTTGTTGCCACTACCCAGAGCACATTCTTCTCGGGTGTTTGAAATTCTGGCTCCTTCACATGACATAAATTTCTGCCTTAAAATCACCCCCCTAGATAGGCCTTGCTCATAAAAACCATCCCCATTATTCTCTCCTTGCTCTACCCCACATGCCAGACAACACAGTCAAAAAAATTTTATTTTAAGGGGAAGAGGAAGAGGAGCCCTCTTGGGACCAGCTCTCTGCTCTCTAAAACCAAGCCCAAAGAATGAACGTGCAGACACAGGAGTGGAAGGAGAGGGTGAAACAAATTGAGACTGAGAAATCCTGACTGAGATGGCAAAGGATCTGCCTGATCCGCCCTCCCCCTCTGGCCCCACAGCCACCTATGTTTTTCCCACGCCGTACACCTAGGATTTCAAAAACACTCGTTTCTGCCCTCCCTGACCCGCATTCCCTCATGCATCTTGGCACGTGCTCCAAATTATCCTTCCTTTCTGCGCTCTCACCCCTTCCTATTACAACCAACAAGACCCTGTGTGCTCTACCCTGGCGTGCTATCTCCTCCCTGCTGTTCCTCAATATGCCCCAGGGACTTTGCACTTGCTGTTGCCACTACCCAGAGCACATTCTTCTCGGGTGTTTGAAATTCTGGCTCCTTCACATGACATAAATTTCTGCCTTAAAATCACCCCCCTAGATAGGCCTTGCTCATAAAAACCATCCCCATTATTCTCTCCTTGCTCTACCCCACATGCCAAACAACACAGTCAAAAAAATTTTATTTTAAGGGGAAGAGGAAGAGGAGCCCTCTTGGGACCAGCTCTCTGCTCTCTAAAACCAAGCCCAAAGAATGAACGTGCAGACACAGGAGTGGAAGGAGAGGGTGAAACAAATTGCGAGAGCTGGACTGACAAATATATACTACCCTGTATAAAATGGCTAGCTAGTGGGAAGCTGCTGTGTAGCACAGGGAGCTCAGGTCGGTGCTCTGTGATGACCTAGAGCAGTGGGATGGGGGGATGTGGGAGGGAGACTCAAGAGGGAATCCATCTATGTGCACTTATAGCTGATTCACTTCACTGTACAGCAGAAACACAACATTGTAAAAGCAATCATGTGCACCTGCCAAGTTCAGTCTTGTCTGACTCTTTGAGACCCTATGGACTGTAGCTGCCAGGCTCCTCTGTCCGTGGGATTTTCCATGCAAGAATACTGACGTGGGTTGCCATGCCCTCCTCCAGGGGATCTTTTGAACCAGGGCAATTATACTCCAATAATAAAATAAAAATAAAACAAATTAAAAAATAAAAAATAAAACCAAGCCCAGCTTTGTCCCCATCTTCCTTTCTCCTCATCTTCCTGACTTTTTCTGCCCCTCTGCGCCCCGGCCCCGCCAAAGACGCCATTTCTGTTGGCTGTCCTGCAAGAGGGTGATGGATTCCACAGGCCAGCCCCTCTCAGCTCACTTCTCCACTCCCCACAAAATTAGAAGGCCAGCAAGGTGCAGAGTGAGCTGCCCGAGCCCTATTGCGCTCTACTGCTCAAAGCAGCGAGCCTGGGAGGAAGGAGAGTTCATTAGGCAGGAAAGCCACGCGGGGAGGCCCATGCCCTAGTGGCTGGTAAGTTCCAGCACCTAGCTTGGAGGGCGGGGAGGGGAGCTGGTTGTAGAACCAGCCCAAGTAAGTTTCCACATAAAGGGAAAAAGTAAACAGATGAAGGCTCTTCCTCAGCCCTTTCAGCCTCTCAGAGGAGAGCAAACCTTCAAGTGTTTGTCAAAAAGCTAATCCAATTTAAAAATGCTTTGAAAAGGCTGGAAGAGGAAAAAGCGACTACTGACCACCCCTTGCACTGGCCTGCAGCCTAGGCGCCCACTTTCCCCTCACTGGGCTCGCTCTATCCTGTGGGAACTGTTCACACAGAGACCCAGAAAATCGGAAGGTACCTGGGTGGAAGCAGGAACCAACCCTCGTCCCCTCAGTCGTCCACTACGGGCTGCTGACCCCTTTTCCCGCCAAGAAAGAAGGCTTCACGAGAGCAGAAAACCGACCAGGACTGGAAAACGCGGATTCCACACAGCTTCCACTCCAGAACACTCATCCCCCTCTCGTGCTTGTAATCTGGGAGCTACTGAATGGGCCTGTCCCTGTCTCCCGGAAGCAGTTATCCCTCCCACCCCACCCCCCAGCACAGGTGGGCCTCGTTAGTGGCAGCCCGTTTAAGTTCAGGTGAAAGGAACTTCCAAATGGTTTTGCCCTGCAATTAAAGGAATGAGGCCTCCCCAGCGGTTCAGTGGTAAAGAATCCGGCTGCAGTGCAGGAGCCACAGGAGACATGGGTTCAATCCCTGGATCGGGAAGACCCCCTGGCGGAGGACATGGCAACCCACTTCAATATTCCTGCCTGGAGAACCCCATGGACAGAGGAGCTTGGCAGGCTACAGTCCACAGGGTCACAAATAGTCGAACACAACTGAAGCCACTTAGCACGCAGGCAACAATTAAAGGAATAGAAACCCTTCTCAAATAGTCCAGATTCCGGTTCTGTCTTGCTTGGCAAATTTTACCAGACGCTGTCACCTGGTACCATCGTGCTAGTTAGAGTGACCAACCACCCAGGTTGCTGGGGACTTGTCAGGGTCTTAGCACTGAAACCTCTGCATTCCAGGATGGTCCGCTAACTATCACTCCCCAACCTCCTCCCCTCCCTTTCTCACAGGTTCATGTGGGCACATGTTTTGGCAAAGTGCACTTCCTGGTATTGCTCCCTAATCCTTATGCCCTTGCTGTGTGCTAGAGGGAAGGAAAGTGGTGAATCCAGAGGCTGAATTAGTCTCCATCTACCAGAGCCTTTAACTTAGAAAGAGGAAAATAGGTAAGAATAATATCAAACCTGCAGCACTTTGCTGTATATACTTTGTTTTGATTAATCTGAGGTTGATACTGTTTCCAGACTGAAAAACTGAGGCCCAGAATCACACATAATAAGTGGTAGGGTTGGCAGCCCAGTGCAGGCAATGACACCAGGGCTCATAGACTAATTCACTATATTGATCTGTGATCTGCAAAGATATAAACAGGCCCTGTCATTTTGATCACAGGGGAGGGAAACAACATGAAGCTACTTATGTGAGACCAAAAAGACATCAATTCACACACGTGGAGCAAAACACTAAGAAAGCAGGATTGTGAGAGAAAAGGGAAGCTTCATGCACTGTTGGTGGCAATGTAAATTGGTGCAGCCACTGTACAACACGGTTTCTCAAAAAACTAAAAATAGAATTACCATCTGTGTGCATGTGTGTGTTAAATCACTTCAGTCATGTCTGACTCTGCAACCCCATGGACTATAGCCCCCCAGGTTCCTCTTCCATGGGATTCTCCAGGCAAGAATACCTGAGTGAGTTGCCATGCCCTGCTCCAGGGATCTTTCCAATCCACAGATCAAATTCACAGTCTCATGTCTCCTGCTTTGGGAGGCACATTCTTTACCACTAGCACCATCTGGGAAACCCTAAAACTATCTAACATATGACCTAGCAATTCCACTCCTAGGTATAGATCTGAAAAATACAAAATCACAAATTAGAAAATATACATGCACCCCAATAGCATCATTATTTATTATTGCCAAGATATGTAAACAACTTGTACTCATCAACAGATAAATGAGATAGATAGATATATATATGGACGTATACACACACACATATATACACAATGGAATATTCAGTTCAGTTGAGTTCAATTGCTCACTTGTGTCCAACTATTTGTGACACCATGAATCACAGCATGCCAGGCCTCCCTGTCCATCACCAACTCCCGTAGTTCATTCAAACTCATATCCATCGAGTCGATGGTGCCATCCAGCCATTTCATCCTCTGTCGTCCCGTTCTCCTCCTGCCCTCAATCCCTTCCAGCATCAGGGTCTTTTCCAATGAGTCAACTCTCATGAGGTGGCCAAAGTATTGGAGTTTCAGCCTCAGCATCAGTCCTTCCAATGAACACTCAGGACTGGTCTCCTCTAGGATGGACTGGTTGGATCTCCTGGCAGTCCAAGGGACACTCAAGAGTCTTCTCCAACACCACAGTCCAAAAGCATCAATTCTTCGGTGCTCAGCTTTCTTCACAGTCCAACTCTCACATCCATAAATAACTACTGGAAAAACCATAGCCTGGACTGGACGGACCTTTGCTGGAAAAGTACTATCTCACTTTTTTAATATGCTATCTAGGTTGGTCATAATTTTCCTTCCAAGGAGTAAGCGTCTTTTAATTTCATGGATGCAATCACCATCTGAAGTGATTTTGGAGCCCCTAAAAATAAAGTTTGACACTGTTGCCCCATCTATTTCCCATGAAGTGATGGGAACAGATGCCGTGACCTAAGTTTTCTGAATGTTGAGCTTTAAGCCAACTTTTTCACTCTCCTCTTTCACTTTCATCAAGAGGCTTT